>MU377144.1:0-45000 GCA_022495195.1 Xylaria digitata
TTTATAAATAAATAGCTATTAAAATTAGCATTATAAAAGTTAGCTTTTTAAAACTTTTTTATAAAGCTTATATAAAAAATAAAGTTAATATTATTATTTAAGCTAATAATATTATAAAAGTAAACAATTTTTTTTTTAATTAAACTGGCAATATTTTGCTTGCTAACTTTTTTAGCTTAAATTGCAATAACTAATTTAAAAATATTTAAACTATAAAAGCTTGCGCTAAAAATAAAGCATAATGCTGCAAAAAGCAATATATTGTTATTACAAATGCTATATTTAATAGTTTTAAAAGATTTAGCATTACTATTAAACAAGCTGCTTTATTATTTAATATTAACGAAAAAAATGCGAAAATATTAAAACATATAAACATAATATATAAGCTATATTAATTAGTTAATAAATATAAAAAAGTTTAAAAAATAAAATATTTAACTTGTTTTTTACTATTTTATTTTTTAGCTTTTTATAGCTAGCTATTACAAATTAATAACAGCTAACTATTTTTATTTACAACAAATATTGCATTTATATTTAATAAACTATTTACTTTTTTACAATTTGTTTTTTTTTGTTAACAAGTGCGGTATAAGCAAAACTATTATATATAAAAAAGTATTAGCTAACTATTATTATAAGGCTAAAATTAGCAAATTAAAAAAAAGCTAGCAATATTATTTATTATTAGTTTTAACTATTTTATTAGTTATAAATTAAACTTATAATGTATTATACAAATTTTTTTTTAATGCTTTTAATATTTATTTAGCATATAGCAAAAATAAAGCTAAAATAAATAGGATTAAAAAGTTATATATTTTTAATAAAGCCGGTTTATAACAACTTATAATAAAATTTAACTTGTTTAATTTTAAAATATATTAACTTGATTAAAAATAAAATATTTAAATTATAGCTAAAAATATTTTATTTTTTAATACTTTTTTATTTTTTTTTATTTTGCTAACTATATTATAAACTAATAAAATAGTTATTATGTTATTATATTTAACTTTTTATACCCGGCATGCTAAAAAAAACTATTAAAAAAATTAAAAACTTTATTTATTTAAAAAAAAAAAAACAATTAAGCTTTTTTAATTATAATAATAAAAATACTAACTTTGTTTTAGCTAATTAAAAAATAAAAATTATATTAATACTTTTAGCTTAAAAATTTAGTATTTTTGTTGTTAATAAAGCTTATATATATAAAAACTTTAAAAATATTATATATTAGCTTATTAAATCGATTTATTAAAAATGCTTTTTGCTATTTTTAGCTATATTGCTTATAAACTACTTTAAAAATATGCTAAGCTATTTTTATTTTGGTTTTTTAAAGCTTTTTAGTTTTTATTATTATTATAACATTATAACGCTTTTGCAATATATATAAAAAGTTTTAATTTAAATATGCTAATAAAGTTTTAGGGCTATATAAACATAAATAATATTAATTAACTTTTAGCTTGCAATACTTTTGTTTTTATTAAACATTTAAACAATAGCTAAATAATTAATTAAAAAACTAAGTTAGCTAATGTATACAATAATAAAAGTTATAAATAATAAACCTTGTTATTACAACTTTTTTGCTATATTATTAAGCAATATAATTAAAGCTTTAATATATATAAAATTATAATTAGCCAAATTTATAAGCAAATATTTTTGCGCTATAATATAAATATTAAAATTAATATATTAAATAGTAAAAGCGTGTTATTGTTACAAACTAACAGGAAGACGGCCTAAAAGGAAAACCTAGCGCGGTTATGAACCAGATAAGGGGCTGGACTAGGAAACAAGCTATAGCTAATTATAAGCGCAGGGGTTACGTAATGGATAGTTAAAATAAGTTTTTATTTATTGCTATTTAAAAAATATATAAAAAAAGGAAATACTATAAAAACGTAAAGAATTTTTTTTGTATTTAACATTAGTTTTTTTTACTTTACTGTTTAATTTAAGCTTATAGTTTAGTTTTTAGAATATATTATAAGGGAGTTAACCTTTTAACAATTATTTATTACACTTTCGCACAATATTCTTTGTGTTACCTTTTACCCAGTGTTACCCCCCCCTTTTCTAGTCATATGGATTAAGCGACAACCTATACCTGTAGGTAAGCTAACCTATGTGGAAAACTTATATATACTAGGAATAGGACCCGATCGTAACAGTTACTAAAAAACAATTTATTAAAAACTAAGTTTATTATTATATATATTACTTTGTATAACAATATTTAAACAATTTATAACTTTTAGTATTTAATATATAAAAGCTGCTTTTATATAACATTTCTTAATAAAAATAAAGCTAACTAAAAGCAGCTAAATATAAACATTATGCTTTATTGCAAACAAAGCTACAATTAAAAAAGTTAAAATAATATTATTACGCTTAACTTAAAAATATAAAAAAAGTTTAATATTATAGTATTAAACTTTAATAATATTAAAATATTACGTTTATATAAAAATAAAAAAAATAAGCGCAAAAAAAGCAATAGCGATAGCAATAATAAAAATAATAATAATAATGCTAATAAAAATAAAAGCAATAAAAAAAATAATAACGCAAACAAAAAATTATAAAAGCAAATTATAGCAATAAATATTTAAAAAGTTAGAAATTTAATTTAAAATATTTAAAATAGCAGCGCAAGCTATATATATAAAAAAACAAAAAACAATTTTTAGGCTATAATACTTTTAAACTAAATTAGCTAAATTTAATTCTTTTTAAAACAAAGCTAGCTTATAACATAATTATTTTTTAATATATTTAACTATTTTAAAGCAAAACCTAACTTAAACTATTTTAAATTACTTAATCATATTATTATTATAATAAAATCTTTTTAATTTTAACAGTAAATTCTTTTTGTTTTAACAACTTAAATTTATAATATTATTTCTTTTATGTTAATAATAATAAAGCAGCTAAAAAATAAAATATTTATTTATTATAAATATTTTATTTTGTAAAGGCATACCATTAAATATTATTTTCTTTATAAAATAAAATATTTTATTTAAAGTTTTATTATATTTTATTTTTTTAAAAATTGCTAATGCTTTTAATTAAAAAAAATTTATATCTTTTTTTAATTATTAAAAATTAATGTTTAAACTATTGTTTTTTATTAAACTAATAATAAAAAAGCAGCCGTTATAGCTAACTTTAATAATTTTAGTTTAAACATTAAGGTTTTAATTTATAGTATATATATTGCTAAAGCAGGTATTAATTTTTATAACTATTGCTATATTAGCTTTATAATTTTGCTATTATAAAATGTTAACGTTGTAAACTAACTTTTTAGTTGTTTTATTAAAATTAGCAAATTGCGATTTATATATTAAATTATTATAATTGTTATTAATATTATATATAAAAAATATAAAAGCATTATATAAAAAAAATATTTGTAGCAGCTTGCTATTAAAAATGTTATTAATAAAAAAATTAAAAGCAAATTAAGCATTATTATATGTTATAAAATAATTTAGTGCTTTTATAACTAATTTTGTATTTATTATTTATTAAAAGCTATAAATTTAAATTAATTTATATTTAAAAGCTATAGCTTTATTAACTATATTTTTTATATAATAAAAATAGCTAAAAATAAAACTAATAAAAGCTATATGCTTTTTATTAAAATTAAAAAAATTGTAAAGCTTGCTAATTTAAACAATTTAACTGTAAACAAGTTTGTTAGTTTAGTTGTAAATAATATGTTTAAAAATTTTTAAGCAGCTAAAAATAAAGATTTTAAAACGATTAAAGCTTAGAAAAAAAGGGTAGAAAAAGCTGTAGCAGCAAAAAAAAAAGCTAAAAAAAAAAGCAAAAAGCAGAAAAAAAACGGCAAAAAAACAAACAAAAAACTAAAAAGCGTTTGTATAACTTTAAAAAGCGTAACAAAAATTGTTAAACTTTAACTAAAAAAAAAGCTAAAAATATAAATAGTGTTAAGCAAGCAAAAAAAGCTAAAACTTTATAATAAATAATAAGTTTTAAAAATAAAATATTTTAAATACTTAGTAATAACAATGCTACAAAAATAAACAAGCTTATACTTAAAAATAAAATATTTTTATATATATTATTTTTTATATTATTATTTATTTTGTTTTTTTTTTTAATATTATAATTTTTTTTTTTTTTTTATATATAGTATTGCTATATTAACTATTTGTTAGCAATAAAACTACTATAAATATTTTATTTTTTAATTTTTTTTTTGCTAAAATAGCAACACCTTGCCTAGCTGTTCAGCACTAAAATAAGCGCAGTATTTAGCAAACTAATACTGCTAGCGCTTTTAAATCTTAACTTTAATACTTTAATAAAAATAATAACTATAATAACAAAAACTTGTATTATATTATATAAAAAAATAAATTTAATATATTTAATTAATTTTATTTATTAAATAAAGCATTAATTAAAAAAGTTAACATTAATTAAATTGTTAACTTTAATAACTTTTTAAAATTTATTTTTAGCAGCATATATAACATTAATATTATTACTAATATAAAAAACAATTTAAACGTTATAACAATATACTGTTATTTTTTAAAACTATTTAATTTAAAATATTATTTTTATACTAATTATAAATTTTTATTATAATATTATTAAGTATAAAAAATAAAATATTTATATATTATATATATTTTATTTTTTATGTTTATAACAACAAAATTTTAATTAATATATATATAACATTTAATTTTTTTAGCTTTTTATATTTATATTTTAAAACTAACGTTAACTAAAAATTAATTAGCAGCAAACAAAATTTTATTTATGCGCTATAAATTAAAGTTGTATTTATTAATATTATAATGTTAAAAAAAAATAAAAACTGTTATATTGTTGTTTAAATATAATAAAAACTTAAAGTTATATTTATTATTATAAAAAATATTAGCAACGCGTTATTAATATTATTAATTGCTACTTTATTATATTTTATAAAAGCTAATTTTAAGCAGTTTATTAAAGTTAATATAAATATATTATTTTTAAGCTTAGTTTTATGTTTTAGTTATTTAATAAAAAATGAAAATAAAGCATTTTAAATATTTTAGCAATTTTTTTGTATGCAAAAACTTAAAACTAATAAATATAAGCTTGCAAAGGTTTTATTAGCATTTATAAAGCTATATAATATTATATTAAATTTTAAAATTAATTATAACAATAGTTATAAAAGTAAATAAAGCTAAACTATTTAAAATTTAACGTTTTTATTAGCTTGAACATTTTTAAAAGTTATTTTAATTTTAAGTTTTAACTGCTTTTTTTATTAACAAGCTTATAACTTAGCAAATTAATAACAAACTGTAGTTTAAATTAAGTTTTATAATGTAATTATATTAGTATTTAATATATTTAGTTTAAAGTAAGTTATATTATAAAAAATTTTTAATTTTTTTTATTAGCTTTTATAAATAATAAACAAAATTTGTTTATTAACGTTATAAAATCTAAACATATTGTAGTATTAGCAAATATATGTTATAACTTATATAAACAAGCAATTAAAGCTTTAAACTTTATTAACATTATTGTTAATATTATAAATAAAAAAACAAGCAAATTAATAATGGTTTAGCTAACGCTTTTATTTTTATTATAAAAATAAAAACAATTTAAAACGTAGTTTAAAATGTTTGCTAAAAATTATTTTATAAAAATAAAAAAAAATATTATTAAAATCGATAATAAGCTTAAATATAATTTAAAAACTGCTAATATTTTTAAAACAGTTTTAGTTAATATAAATTTTATTAAGTTTTTTATGCTCATTAATAATATTGCTAATATTATAAATTATGTTAACATTTTTAATATAGCGTTAACATATTATAAGCTTTTTGTTAACGTTATTAACTATAAAACGTTTTTTATATTTAATACATTTTATTAAAACCAGCAGTTAATATTATTAGTTTATTAATTTAGCTTTTTATATTTTTTAACTGCTAAATTTTCTGCTTTAACTTTTTTATTTTAATTTATGCTAAGTTTATAAAAAAATAAAAACAAGTTGGTTTAAACTGTTATTATAATATAATTAGCTTTAATTTAATAGTAAGTAGTATATTTTTTTATTTTTTAATGTATTAAAAATAAAATATTTTAAATTTATAAATATTTTATTTTTTAAAGCGTATGCAGTATTTATATAACTATTTTTACTGCTTTATAAAATAAAATATTTTATATTTATTAATATTTTATTTTATAAAGCGTATATAATATTTATATAACTACTTTTATTGCCTTAAAAAATAAAATATTTTATTTTTTACTTTTTATTATAATTTTTATTTAGTTATTAATTATATGTTTTTAAGCGTATAGCTTATATTTTTAATTTAGCTACATTTAAAGTTTATAATATTTTAATTAACTATTAAGCTATAAAGCAAGCTAAAATAATAGCTGCATTTTGTACAAATAGCGCGTTAGCTTATATTATAATAGTTAATATTAATACTATTAGTTTTTTAATATTTTATAACTAAGTGTTATTTATTTAAAGCTATATTATTAGGTTTTTATTAAATTTAGTTTAATTATATACTATTATTTTTTTTACAAGTAGCTATATTTAAAAATACTATATAAATTAGTATATTATTATAACAAAAAGCATTTTTAATAATAACAATATTGGTTAAGCTTTAAAATTATATTTTAAAAGTAATAAAATTGTATAAATAATAACATATAAGCAATTATAGTTTGTTTAACAGTTAAAGGTTGTATTTAATATAAATATTAACTTATATATATAGTTAGCTTAACATGCTTTTTTTAAGTAGCATTAATGCCCTGTTTTTTTAAATTAAGTTAAAGCATTAAATATAATTTTTAATATAAGTAACGTTAAACATAAAGCTATAGCTAAAAAAATTTTTAGCTAAATATTTAATATCGATTTGTTTATGCTTATATAGTTTATATTTGCTACAAACAATATAATTAAAAATCTTTTAAACAATTATAACTAATTTATATTTATTATAACAGCTTTGCTTAAAAATAATAAGCATTAAAAATTATTAAGTGGGTTAAACAAGCAAATTAATATAAATTAAAAGTTAATTGCTTAGCAAGCTTAATATAAAAATTAGCTATAAAACAAGCATTACGCTTAATTAATAAATTATATAAAACTTATTAATTATAATTTTATTAAACAGTTAAAAATTATTAATAACAATTTAGCTAACAATAACGTTTTAGCTAACAATAACAATTTAGCTAACGATAACGTTTTAACTAACAATAACAATTTAGCTAATAGTAATAACTTAGCTATTAATTTAATAAAAAAAAACAATACTAACATATTTTATTATCAAGTAACAAATATTATTAAGTAATAAAAGTTTTAAATTTTTTAACCTTTTATTATTTAAACTTTATTTTTTTTACTTATAACAATAAAGCATACGTTAAAAAAAACTAAGTTATTAATTGCTGCTTGCGCTTTTAAACGCAACTTTTACATTTTTATTTATAAGCTTATAAAAATATATAGCGTTTTTAATAAAACTTTTTGCTGCAAAATTGCTAGTGTTACGCTTTAGCGCAGCAACAAAAATATAAAATCAAAATTAACCAACTTTAAAAAGCAAACAATTATACAGTTTATAATTTATTTAGATTTAAAAGCGTTTTTTTTTTAAATATATTATGTTTAAAATATAGCCAACTAATTATTAGTTAAACAAAGTAGCTAACCGGTTAAAAAGTGCTAACAACACGCTTTATAAACTGTATACTAGCTTTTTAAACGCGTTTAAACCGTTAAATTAACTATAGCTAAGTTTTTTGCAAAAATCTTGCTAAATATAATATATATTATAAACGCATAAAAAAAACTATTAAACGTAAAAATATTATAAAAAAAAATATATACAATTTTAATAAAACAAAGTTTATAATAAGCATAATTATAATTAATATAGTTATAACAAATGTTAAAAAGCAAAATAAGCTTAAGCAAGCTTAATAAAGCAATTAAAATTAATTTATAGCTGTTTGTTTAATTAATTTATAAGGTTAGTTAATACTACTTTTTATTATTTTAGAAAAAAAAACTTATTTTGCTTTTTAATATTGCAATAGCTTTTTATTATTTAAATAGCAAATTGCAGTTTTATATAATAGCTAAATTAATAATAATTTTAGTTTAAAATAAATTAAACATTTTAATAAATATATTTAACTATGTTTAACAAATATAAAACATTTTTTTATTTTTAATAGTTATAAAAGCTACTATTTAAAAAAATTTAAAAACTATTGTTAAAAAAATAATATTTTTATTAAAATAATGCTTGCACATTTTTTTTATAAACTTTAGCTTTTAAACGTAGCATGTTTTAGCTTGTTAAAAAAAGCATATAATATTAAAATCAGCAATATTATACAAACGAGTATAACGCATATTTTAAAAAAAAACTTTTTATTTACGTTTTTTAAAGCTTATATTTAAATAATAACGCTTATAAATATTACGTTTAGGTTTAAAGCTATTAGCTTTATTTTATTTAATTTAAAAGTTGTTATTTTAAAGCTTAAAGTTGCGCCAATTTTTTTTACACTGTTATTAAAGCTTAAGTTATTTTTTATTGTTTAAGTTTTAAAAACTTTTATTATTATTAAAAAAGCTATTTTATAGTTTGTTTATTTAAAAAACTAAATTTTTAAGCATTAAAATAGTTTGTTAAACAAAATTATTAACGCTATAAATTTATTATTAAAAGCTATATATTATTTATTGCATAAGCAAACGTTAATACTAAATAAAGTAACTAAGCTTTAAAAAGCTAACTATATTTTTAATAAACGCTAAAAAATAAAAAATAAGCAATTATAAACTAAAAAAGTATTTATTTAATTTAAAAAAATAAATTTTCAGGTTTTTAATAAAAATAATAGTTAAATAAATTAAAAAAACAGTAAAAGTAATAGTTGTTAAATAAAGGCATTTATGCGCGCGCGCTATTGTAGCATATATAATAACACCGGTTATAATGCACATACTTGTACAATAAATATAAATACATTTAATAAAAAAAATTCCAATTAATTTGAAATAATTTAATTGCGTTATAGTTGTTTTTTTTATATTACAACCTAAATAATGCCTAAAACTTTTGTTACTTAATAATATTTGTTATTTAATAATAAAACATGTTATAGCTAAAAATGTTAATAAAAATAACAAAAATATAGCTATAGCTAAAGGTGTTAATAAAAATAGCAAAAACTTAAAAATAGCTAATAAAAAAACAAGTATATTAAATAGTTTTATTAAAAATATAAATATAAACGGCCTAGTTAGTAATATTAATAAAGATTTTTGTTATAATAAGCAGCTTTAAAAATAGTTTTGGTTTTTAATTATTATAAAATTTATAATCAAGTTATTATAAAGTTAGTATATAAAGTGTTAAAAAGCTAAGGTTATAATCTTTAGTTTAAGCTAAATATAATAGCATAAAGTTAGCCTTTATTATTTATTTAAGCAGCTATAAAAAATAAAATATTTTATAATATAAATATTTTATTTTTAAAACATAAAAATAAAAATATTTAAAAGCATATTAATTTATAAAGTAATTATTAAAATTAAAATCTTTTATTTTTAGCAAATAATTTTATTTAAGTAAATATAAAAAATAAAATATTTTATTTTTAAAGCATAAAAACTACAAATTATTTTTTTTATATTATTTATTATTAGTTTAGTTTTATTAAAGTTGTACACACTTTATACCGTTTTATATTTTTATTTTTAACAATTTAATTTTTTAACTTTATTATATTTATTACGTTATAATAAACTTTTTTTTAAGAATTATTTCTTAAAAACGCCTACTAGCAAAAAGGTTTTCCTAAAGTGGCGCAAGTTGCAGCGTAGGCCGTACACAACAAACCGAAGAGGTAACAGCAAGGTTAACCAAAAAAGTAGCAAAAAGGTTTACTAAGGCAACCAAAAAGTAGCAAAAAAGTTTATTAAAACAACTAAGAATAACAAAAAAGTTAATTGAAAAAGTAGTAGAAAAGTTTGCTAAAGCAACTAAAATTAGCAAAAAAGTTTTGCAAAAAGTAGTAAAAAAGTTTGCTAAAACAATTAAAAAGTAGTAGCAAAATTAATTAAAAAAGTAATAGAAAAGTTTTATAAAGTTATAAAATTAGTTTTAAAATTGTTATTTTTTTTTTGTTTTTTGCAAAAAGAAAAGCTTTTAGTTTATTTTTTTATATACTATTAACTAAAATACTAGTTTAATATAACAATTAAAAAAGCTGCTTTATAAAGCTATTTTTTATTAAATAGGTTGCCTTTTTATTTTAAGTGTGTTATTAGCAACCTTAAACGTTTTATTAACATATTGCTTAACAAAGTTTTTAAGCCTACTTTAGTGTTACAATTATATAAACTGCTTTATAATATTATATTAATGCTATAAACAAAGATTTTAAGCTAAAAAAAAAAAAAAAAAATAATAGCAAAGCTTGCAATCTTTTAAAAATAAATATAATACAATTGTTAATTTATAAGTTTATACGTTTTTTATTAATATAACAAATTTATAAAAGTTTATACGTTATATTTAAACGTTTTTTAAAAAATAAAAGCTGTTATAAAGCAAAAGAATTTTTAGTAGCAATATATGCAAACTACGCTTTTCTAGTAAACTTTAGCATATTTAGCACTATTTGCAATAAAGTTTTTTTAGTTTTTAGCTTAAAATCATCTTAATTTTCCAAGTAATTAATTATATAAACAAAATATAATTATAATATTAGTTTAAAAATAAACGTAAAAATAAATATTATTTTACGTTTAAAATTTTTATTAAATTTAAAAGCTTTTTTTAATTTTTTATATATAACTTTGCAAGATTGCAAAATAATAACTAATAATTAAAAGCTTTTAATAAATAATAAAAAGCTTTATAATAAGTGTTAATTAACCTTACCTTTTTTATTTAAATTAATTTTACTTTTTGTTTTTTAAATAGTTTATATATATTTATTTTAAAAATTAAATCAACTTTAAGTTATTAGTTAATAAAACCTTTTTTTACTTTTTTTTTATTTTTTTTATGTTTTTATTTATATTACTGTTTTCTTTTTTTTAGCTAAGCTGTTTAACGTTTTTACGTTTTACCCCTTTTTCTTTTCCTCCTTTTAATAAAATTAAGTTTTTAATAAGCCGCTTTATATTTTTACTATATTTTACTATATTAACCTAAAAAGCTCGCTTGCTTTTAAAAAACTTTATTACTTTTTTGTTTTCTGGCCAACTAGGCAATAAAACCTAGTATATAAAATAAAGCCTATTATAAGTAATACAAAGCTTGATGCGCAAACGTTTTATTTAGCTTTTTAAAAAGCTTTTGGCCTATTAGTGAAAAGCTTTTTAAAGTATAGTTTTTGCTTGCAAATATAAACAAGTAAAATAATTACGCTGCAAAATAATACAGCAGCTTAATTTAATAATAATATAACTAAATATAATTAATAAAAAAAAGTAATAAGTAAAAAATTTAAATATAAATAACTATAAAGCAGAATTTAGTATATAATGTTTATATTATTATATTTATTTTATAGTTTGTAATATATAGTTGTATAGCTAAGCTTTTGCTAAAATAAAGTGTTATTTTAAGCGTTAACTTGGTTTATACAACGCTATAGCAACGTATTTATTATAAAACGTTTAATTTTTTTTTTAACTTAAGCATTTTTTTATGTTTAACAATTATTATTATAACAAAAGCTTAATTAGAAAAAAAAACTGGCTAGCTAATTTAATTTTGCAATATATTACATTTTTTTTGTTTTTTTAAGCCGGACTTTAAGCTACTTATTTAAACGCATCTTTTATTAGTTGTTATTTCTTTATAAATTGTATTTACTACTTTGCCTTTTTTATTAAAAAAAATAAACTTTACTAGAAAAAAAAAGAAAAAAAATTAAGCTTATATACTGCTTATAAAAAAAACAAAAAAAAAACAAAAATAAGTTAAAAAAAAAAAGGCAAAGCACTTATATAATTGGATATAGCTGTATAACAAACTATTATATATTTTATAGCAATATTAAAACTATATAGTTATGCTTTTACTGTTATTATATAGTTAAACTAGCGCTAGCATAATTAATATAATTTTTTAAAAAAATATTTTTTTTTTTTTGGTTTTTATAGCTTTTTTATGCATACGTATTTTAAATCTACTTTTTTTTATTACTTTATATTTTTTATATATAATACTAAGCTCATTAAAACGTAATATAATAAAATTAACTATTAAATTATTTGTTTATTTAAAAAAATACTATTTAGCTGTTTATATAAAATATTGTTTTAATTATATTAATTAGAAAATAATTATTTATTTAAGCAGCGCTAGCTATACTAGCAAATTTTTTGCAAACTAAAAAGTTATTTAAGCCTAAGTTTTATAAATCTTTAGCATTATTTTTTACTATAGCAAACTAAGCGCTTTTTAATACTTTAACTTTATGTGCAACCAAATTTTTTATTTTTATTTTCTTTTTACTAACACTTATATATGTTATTACTGCTTATACGTTTGCTAATTAAAACTATATATATAAACTTATTGCGCTAACTAGCATAAATAAATCAATTTAAAAAAAAAAAAGTAGTTGCTATAGCGCGTATACTTTTAAGCTTTTAATAAAAAAGCTGTTGTAATAGTTTAAAGTATTTTATTAACAGTTTTTTATGCAGCAAATAGCCTTTATTTGGTTTAAAGTTAAAAAAAGTTAGCATACGCTTAGCTGTGCTAAAAAGCTGTTAGCTAAACAGTTGTAAACTAAAAAAAAAAACGAAAAAAAAAAACGAAAAAAAAAGAAAAATAAAGAAAAAAAAAAAAAAAGCAAAAAAAAAAAAAAGAAAAATAAACCTAGTTATTAAAACAGCTTTTGCAGTCTAAATGCAATATTGCAGTTTTATAATTAATACGTTTATTAGCAAGCAAAAAAAAGGCAAAAGCTAGCTAAAAAAAGCTGCTAATATTAACTACAAGTCTATATAAATAAAAAAGCTAAGCTAAACATAACACTTTTATAATAAAAATATAAAGCAGCTATATAATAATAGTTAGCTTTTGCTTTTAAATACTGTGTTAACTAAAATTTAAAACATAAAAACGTAAGTTTAGCAGCGCAAACTATAGCTTTTAACAACGTTTTTGTAGCGTACGCTAGCTTGTTGTTAAAAACAACTAAAAGCTATACTGCGTAAGTTTTTATAATAGTTTGCTAGCATTAACCTTATTTAAGCTGCTACTTATTTTTTTTTAATAAAAAACTAAAAAACAATAATAATATAGTATAAAAAGTATTAAGCTTGCTATTTATATTATTATATACAAATGTTTTAGCTTAATTAAAAAAAAGCTGTAAACTAATATAATATGCGCTTTATAAACAATTAATAAATATTGCTTAAAGCTATTTATATATAGCTTAACTTAATAATAAAAAAGCAGCTGTTAATAATAACAATAATAATAATAACAATAGTAGTAGCAGCAGCTATAAAAAAGCCGAAAGCTAGCTAAATAAATATATATTTTGTTTTAGCACTGTATTGCTGCGCTAAAAAGTAGTATAAAACATATATATTAATTTGTTGCTACATTTTATTATTATATTAAAAATTAATAGCTAATTAAGCAAGTAGCAGCAGGTTGCTGTTTATATTTAAGTATACGTTTAAAAAGCAGTTAAAAAACCTAAAAGCTATAAATTTTAAAACGCTAGCTAAATTTATTAAATTTTTTTATAATTAGCTAGCTAATAAATTGCATACGCTTTTTAGCATTATAATTTAATAAATATTATATAGCAAAAAGTTTTAGCAAAAAGTTAAAAACATGTTAAAAATATAATAAATAAACAATTAGCAATTGTTTTATTATATAAGCAAACAAATTAAACTGCAAATATTACGCAGTATTATTTATGCTGGCGTAAACAAAGCTAAAGCGCTATTTAATTAGCTATTTTTTAGCTAATAGCTTATTATAGCTTATAAAATTATGCTTGCTAAAATTTTTAATAGTTTTTTAATAAAAAAGCTTAAACAGTTGTTTGCTATTTATTTGTAAAACAGTTAGCTATAGCTTAGCGTTAAAAAATTAATTGCGTTTATTGTTAAAGCTAGCACTTTTTTTATTAAGCAATTTAGCTACTAAGTGCTAACGCAAATAAAAGCGTATACAAGCTAATTAAAAACGTTTTAAAAGCATTTGCTTATTATAACATATATTTAAAATAAACAGTTAAGCTAAAGCTTTAAAATAATAATAATGCAGTACTATAATATGCAGCAGCTACTGTATAACGTTTTTATATATAACAATATAATTATGCTAATAACAAATTATAATAAAGCAAAAGCAATTTAAAACATTAAATAAAAAGTAGCACAGTTTTTGTTAGCGCAGCTTAAAGCTATTATAATAGCCTACATTATATAAATGCTTTTATTTAAGCTATTTTTTTATATATAAACAAACAAGTTAGCTTTTTTTGCTATTTAGCCAGCTAATAAAAAGTAGCTATAAAAAAACAAGCGCAAAAACTATTAAAAAATATTAACGCTTAGCAGCGCGCTATTGTTTTTTATTACGTAGCATTTTAACATATTTTTAATTATAGCTAACTATTGCTATTTTATTATAAAGCTAAGCCGCAAAATATGCAAGTTTATTATATAGCAAGTTAAAACAAAAATAGTTAGCCATAGCAAATTAGATTTAAATAAACTAAATAACCTGTTTATAAGCAAAAAGTAAAATAGCAGCTATTAAAATTATATATAAAATCTTTAAGCTATATATAGCACAGCTATTATATAGCAGCATTATGCTGTTTATATTTAATATTTTAGTTAGTTGCAGCCCAAACTAATTTTTTTTTATTAGCAAATTAGCTAGCTATAACATAAGTTTTTTTATATTAATATAATTAAGCTAAACTTTATGCTAGCTGCTATATATACAAATAATAACAATAATAATAATAGTAGTAGTAAAAAAAAAAAAAAAAAAGCTTAGCTTGGTTTAAACAATTAAAAGCAAAAACTTGAAAAGCATAAGTCTAAAAAAAAAAAAAAAAAAAAAAAAAGCTAGCATAGCAATATTGCTAGCTGTTTACTAAGTTAAAAGCAACAGCAAAATAGTTTCGCCAAAAAAAAGCTTGCTGTTTATATAGCCTAAAATTAAAAGCTAAAACAAACAGCTATTACATTTTTTTTTAGCAATACGTTTTGCGCTGCTATTTTTTTTTATTTTGTTATGCTGTTATTATATATAAAAAATGCTGCCAAATATATAAGCAAGCAAAATTTTAATTTTAATAGCACACTTTATACGCTTTTAAAAGCTAAAGCTATATAAAAGATTTTTAAATAGCAAAACAGTATAGCTTGTGTTTTAAAAATAAAAAAAAGCTAAGTACTAATTATAATGCTGCTTATTAAAAGCAAAAAAAGCATACTGTTTATACTGCTAACAAAAGCTAAAAATTATAATATAATAATAATAGTTATATTGTTTATAGCGTTTTTAAAAAATTTAACGCAGCGTGCGCGCAACTTTAGTATTAACTATTTTGTATAACGCTTTGCTAAGCGTAACAAACAAAATAAAATAGCTTGCAAAGCTTAGCTAGTTATAATTAGCGCAAACATAGCTTTTTAAAAAAAGTTTATAATATATTTTAATATATTATATAAGCATAAAAAGCTAAACTAAATTTTTATTAATAAATGCTATACAATTATAATAAATATAATATATTGTACAAAACTAAATATGTTGTACAAGCTTTATTAGTTTAGCTGTTTTATTATATTATTTATAGCTATTTTTTTTGTTTGCTTAAAAGCTTGGTTTTGCTAGTTTATGCTTATAAAAAACATTACAATTTTTTAAGCTTTTATAGCAAAAAAAAATATTTATTATGCTGTTTAAATAGTTAAACCAAATAAAAACGCAGTTAAAAAAAAAGTGCTGGCATTAGCTATACAAATAAAGCAGCTAATAACTAATAATAAAAAAAAAGTAATATATTGCTAGTTTAAAAAAGCATGCAAATTGTTTGCGCAAAAGCTACGCTGCATATACTATTATGCAATCATATTAAACAACTTGTACACTACTACAGTATTATTATAAGCAAAAAGCAAAAGCAAACGCAGTTAATAAATAGTAGCTATAACATTATTAAACATAAAAATAATGCTGCATACTAAGCTGCTATATAAGCTAATTAACTTTATTTAGTAAATAAATTAAAGTAAGCAGTAAAACAAAAACAAAATAATTTTTATTATTATATATAATAAGCAGCTAGCACAAACCAAAAAAACTAGCAATAATGTAGTTTATATAAACCAAAAATAAATAATACAATTTATTAAAACAACTAGCTATTACTGCACTATAATAAAGGCGTTTATAAATAGCATAACTAAAAAAAATTACGATTTAGTAAATAGCAAGCAATATAACCGTTGCTAAGCGTTGCTAACAAAAGCAGCAATATTTTATTACAGTTTTACAAGCAATAAAAGTAAAAAAAAAAGCAAAAAAAAAAATAAAAAAAAAAAATAAAAAAAAAAAAAGTAAAAAAATAAAAAAAGCAACAAATTAGCTAGCTAAACATATAAAAAGCCGGCATATTAAGGTAGTTAAACTAATAGCATAGCTAAAAGCGATCGAAAAAAAATGCTTAATATATTATTGTTAATAATAAATGCGTAAGCAAATAAAAGCTAATATAAAAAAATTTAACTATTAGCCAGCTTAGTACAAGTATATTTCTTATAAAATATATATAGCATTTTAGCAAAAAATTTAGTTTAAAGCATATAGCTGCTGCTTTAGTTGCAAGCTCTTACGAAATTAGTATAAAAAAAAAAAAAAAAAAGGTTCCGGGAAGCAAATATATTAATAAAATAACTAAGTACTGCAGTTAAAATTAATAGCCAAACAGCTTAAAAAGTTTGCTTAACTAACAAAAAAGAAGTTTAAAATTAACGTACTTTATATAAACAAGCTTGTTTTATAAATAAAACAAAATCAGCAGTAATATAAACAAAAAATTACTAACGCCATTATATTATAAGATTTTCTTATATATAACTATTTTTTAACAATTTAATTATTAAACTTTTTTTTTTTTTTTTTTTTTTGTAAATAAATATAAATATAAAAATAAAAAAATTAAGTTATAACTAACTATTAACTATATAATAATAAAATATAACTCATTAATTAACTAAGTATAATAAAAAATAATTAAAAGTATAAAAAGAAAAGTTTAAAAACAAGGGTTAAAAAGTAGTAAAACTTGGTAAATATATAAAGCAGCCCATTAAAAATAAAAACCAAAATTAAAAAATAAATTCATAATAATAATAAAAAAAGTAATATAATAAAAAAAAAATAAAAAATAATTATTTATTAACAAAAAAAGTAATGTAATAAAAAGTGGTGAATATATAAAAGCAAGCGGTTAAATATAAAAAAAAAAAAAAAAGGTTATATTAACAAAAACGTAAATAAAAAAAAAAAGAAAAAAGGAAATTTATAAAGCTATAAAGCTTAAAGAAAATGTAAAGCAGCAAGTAGAAAACATAATGTTAAAAAAAAAAAAAAAAGTAAAAGTAATAAATTAAAATTAATAAAAAGCCAAAAAAAAAAAAAAAAAAAAATAGTAGGGTGAAAAAAAGGAAATTTATTAAAAAAAAAAAAGGTGTAAAGTAGTAAAACCTGGTAAATATGTAAAACGGCCCGTCGGAAACAAAATATAAAAAAAAAAAAAAAAAAAAAAAAGGAAAAATAAAGAATAACAAAAATGTATAGAAAAAAAAAAAAAATACAATGGGGTAAAAAAAAGGAAAAAAAGGGGAAAAAAAAGAAAAAAAAAAAAAAAAAAAGGTATAAAGTGGTAAAACCCGGTGAATATGCAAAGTAGCCTGTTAAAAACAAAATGATAAAAAAAAAAAAAAAGTAGTTAATTAAAACTAATAAAAAGCAAAAAAAAAGAAATATATAAAAAAAAAAAAAATTAAAAAAAAAGGGGGGGGGGGCAAAAAAAAAACAAAAAGAAATTCATAAAGTTATAAAGCTTAAAGAAAATGTGAAACGTTTTAGCGAAAACAAAATGTAAAAAAAAAAAAAAAAAAAAAAAAAGAAAGTAGTAAAACTTGGTAAACATATAAAGCGGCCCATTAAAAACAAAATGTTTAAAAAAAAAGGAAAAAAAAGAATAAAGTGGTAAAACCTGGTAAATATGTAAAGCAGCTTGTTAAAAACAAAATATGAAAAAAAAAAAAAAAAAAAAAGGGATAAAGTGGTAAAACCCGGCAAATAACCCGGTAAATATGCAAAGCGGCCCGTTAAAAACAAAATGTTTAAAAAAAATAAAAAAAAAGGTAAAAATATAAAATGAAAAATTTAGGAAAAAAAAGGGGGAAATTTTACAGGGTGGTAAAACTTGGTAAAAAGGTTAAGGTTAAGGTTTAAAAGTGATTTTCTTAAGCTGCGGGTTAAGATTACTATTGTGTTAACGTTTAACTTAAAGAAAATCAATTTGGTTTTTTTTTGCTAACTAGCTATAGCTAATTATAAGCTACAAATCTGTGTTGCTATTCTTGTTGCTTTTTTATATTAGCTAATTATAGCAAGCATTACTTTTTTTTTTTTTATAGCTTATTGTATTACTATTTTTATAATAGCTTAATTATAGTAATGCATAATGCAAAAATTTAACGCTTTATAAAAAAAAATATTATTAATATAATTTCACTTTTTTTTTTTTTTTTTCTTTTTTTTTTTTTTTTTTTTTTTGTTTGCTTGTTTTTTTGTTTTTAAATGTTTGTTAAACATTATGTTACGCTTTACTTTTTTTGCTTTTATACAGCTTTTTATATTTTGCTTATTTTAGCTTATATAAAGTTATATAAATTTTTTATATATATATATTTAGCTAATATAACTTATAGTTTATAACTTTATTATTAATAAAAAACTAACTTTTTTTTTGTTACGTTTAAAAAGTTTTTTAAAGTTAAATATAATATAATATATATTTTATATAATAAGTTTTATATAAAACTAAAGCTTATAAAAAAAAAAAATTGTATGCAAAACATATTTAAATAAATTATAATAATATAAGCAAACAAAATTAAAAAAAACAAACTTTAATTAATAGTTTAATTAGTAGTACATTTAAATTATAATATTTTTTTTTAAGTTTTATATTTATAAAACTAACTTAATTTATATATAATAGCTTTGCTATAGCTGCTAAGCTTATTTATATTATAATAGCTTTGCTATTATTTTTGTTTTTTTTTTATAAAACTTTTGCTAATATAAAATAAAATACTATTTAATTTAAACTATAAATATTATTATGCTAAAACAGGCCGCTTAAGCTTTATTAAGCATTTATATTTTTTTTTTTTAATGCTAAATGCAGCTAGCAAAAACGTACTAAAGCTTGCAAGCAAAAAGTAGCTGCTTAAAATCAAAAGCTTTTTTATTTTAGTACTTAAGTTTGCATTATTTTTTTTGCTTTAACTTATTTATAACTAAATAGCTAAAATCTTATTTTAGCTGCTATATTAGTTTTATATTTAAAGTTAGCTTTATTATTTTTTTTTAATATAAATACCTTGTTACGCTATTAATACCTAATAAAACAAAGCTGTAAACTGTTTTTTTTTTTATAAACAGCAACCTTTTAACCTTTAAACCTTGGCTTTTTAACTTATATATTAAACCACCTTTTTTTTAATATAAATCTGCATTATCTAAATTATATAGCAACAATTTTATTATATTTAATTTTTATAACTTTAATAATTCCAACATTTTTAATAACTTTAACAATATAAACGTTACAAACTTTAAATTTTTTATTTAACGCTTATATAAAAGCTATACTAATTATAATAACTATTTTATTATATGTGCACTAAATAAAAAAAAAAAGCTTTGTAAAAGCAGTAATAAGCAAAACAATTATAAAAGCTTTAACTAAAGCTTTATAATAAATTAGCAACTTTTAACTATTACTTTTTTTAATTATAATCAAACTAATATAATAGCTTTTATTACTTTTTTTTTTGTAGCAAGCTTTACGCAAACTAATAAAAACAATAAAAAAAAAAAAAAAAAAAAGAAAAAAAAAAAAATGGTTATTTAAAGCATTTTTTAATATAATTAGCTTTTTTAGCAGTTCTTAATTCTGTTTATAAAAAAATGTAATAAAGTTTAACAATAAATTAAGCGTATATATAAAAAGTAATGCTTTTGCAATAAAAATATTAACTTTAAAACTAGCTACTTTTTAGTATTAATACTATTGTATAACTAAAAACAAAGCTTTTAAAAAACAAAATATTTTAAAATAAAAAATATTTTATTTTTTAAAAGCTATAAATAAATCGTTTTATTACTTTATAAAGCTGCTTATTTATTATTTTAAAAAATGTTTATAAAACAATTAAATATATTATTTTATAAAACTAGTATTATATTATTAAAAATAGTAAACTTTATTATTAATAAAAAAACGAAATAATAGTTATAAAGCTTATAAAATAACGATTTAAAAAACATTTCTGCTTTTTAGCTAAGGCTAAAAACTTTAGCTATGCTTTTTTAGTATACTTTTTTAAATAATAACAAGCTAAAACTTTTTTTTTAGTTTATTAAAAACTTTTTTTAAAACTTTTAATAACAGTTGTTTATTATATAAACATATAATATTAATAGCTACTTTTTACAGCTTTGCTTTTTAAAAAGCGTTTTATATTACTTATTTCTTTTTTTTTATTTGTTTTTATATAATATTGCAGTATTATAAAATATATACTGTTTATTTAAAAAAAATTTTTTTTATGCTACTTATAATATTTTGCTTAATAGTTTTAGCTTTAGCAAAAAAAATATAATTTATTTACTTTTTTTTAACTTACTTTTTATTTAAAAGCATTATTAAATACAGTTAACATTTTAAATATAAAAACAGTTTATAAACAACTATATTTTGTTAGCTTTTTATTATTTTTGTTTATTTATTATAATTAATTAATATTTTATTAATTTTGCTTAAGCAAAAATAAAAGCTATGCTATAGTTAATTAAAACTTAAGCATTTTGTTGTTATAAGCATTTGCGTTATAATATTTTTTATAAATATGTTGCTTTGTTTTAAAAACATTTTAAAAAGCTATATAATAAATATAAATTTAGCTATTTTATACATTTTATTATTTTTTTATAAAAGTATAACATAAAAAACGTAATAATAAGCAATTTGCTAAAAAAAGCTTTTTGTAAATTTTTTAATAATTATTTATTTAATTTAAACTTAAAACATTTTTTTAAGCTTTGGGTTAGAATTACTATTGTATTAACGTTTAACTTAAAGAAAATCAACTTGGTTTTTTTCTGCTAACTAGCTATAGCCAATTATAAGCCACAAATTTATGTTGCTATCCCTGTTGCCTTTATGCACTAGCCAATTATAGCAAGCATTACTCTTTCTTTTTTTATAGCTTATTGCATTATTATTTTTGTAACAGCTTAGTTATAGCGATGCATAATGCAAAAATTTAACGCTTTATAAAAAAAAAATATTATTAATATAATTTTACTTTTTTTTTTTTTTTTTTTTTTTTGTTCGCTTATTTTTTTATTTTTAAATGTTTATTAAGCATTATGCTACGCTTTGCCTTTTTTGCTTTTATACAGCTTTTTACGTTTTGCTTATTTTAGCTTATATAAAGTTATATAAATTCTTTATATATACATATTTAGCTAGTATAGCCTATAGTCTATAGCTTTATTACTAATAAAAAACCAACTTTTTTTTTATTACGTTTAAAAAGTCTTTTAAAGTTAAGTATAATATAATATATATTTTATATAATAAGTTTTATATAAAATTAAAGCTTGTAAAAAAAAAAAATAGTATATAAAGCAAACTTAAATAAATTATAATAATATAAGCAAACAAAATTAAAAAAAAACAAACTTTAATTAATAGTTTAATTAATAGTGCACTTAAATTATAACATCTTTTTTTAAGTTTTACATTTATAAAACTAACCTAATTTATATATAATAGCTTTGTTATAGCTGCTAAGCTTATTATACTATAATAGCTTTGCTATTACCTTTGTTTTCTTTTTATATACTAATTAAAACTGTTGCTAATAAAAAAATAGTATAGCTTTTTCTTTATAAAACTTTTGCTAATATAAAATAAAACACTATTTAATTTAAATTATAAATATTATTACGCTAAAACAAGCTGCTTAAGCTTTATTAAGCATTATACTTTTTTTTTTTAATGCTAAACGCAGCTAGCAAAAACGTATTAAAGCTTGCAAACAAAAAATAGCTGCTTAAAAGCAAAAGCTTTTTTACTTTAACACTTAAATCTATATTATTTTTTTTGTTTTAACTTATTTACAACCAAATAGCCAAAATCTTATTTTAGCTACTATATTAGTTTTATATTTAAAGTTAGCTTTGTTACCTTTTTTTAATACAAATATTTTGCTACGTTACTAATACTTAATAAAACAAAGTTATAAGCTATCTTTTTTTCCTATAAATAGCAACTTTTTAACTTTTAAACTCCAGCTTTTTAACTTATATATTAAAACACTTTTTTTTTAATATAAATTTACGTTGTTTAAATTATGTAGCAATAACTTTATTATATTTAATTTTTATAACTTTAACAATTTTAACAACTTTAATAATGTAAACGCTACAAACTTTAAATCTTTTATTTAACGCTTGCATAAAAGCTATATTAACTATAATAACTATTTTGCTATATATATATTAAACAAAAAAAAAAAGCTTTATAAAAGCAGCAATAAGCAAAGCAATTATAAAAGCTTCGACTAAAGCTTTATAGCAAACTAGCAACTTTTAACTATTACTTTTTTTAATTATAATCAAACTAATATAACAGCTTTTATTACTTTTTTTTTTGTAGCAAGCTTTACGTAAACTAATAAAAACAACAAAAAAAAAAAAAAAAAAAAAAAAAAAAAAGAAACAGCTACTTAAAGCATTCTTTAATATAATTAGCTTTTTTAACAGTTTTTAATCCCGCTTATAAAAAAATGTAATAAAATCTAATAACAAATTAAGCGTACGCACAAAAAGTAATGCTTTTACAATAAAAACACCAACTTTAAAAATAGCTACTTTTTAATATTAATATTATTGTATAATTAGAAATAAAGCTTTTAAAAAACGGAATATTTTAAAATAAAAAATATTTCATTTTTTAAAAGCTATAAATAAATTGTTTTATTACTTTATAAAGCTGCTTATTTGTTATTTAAAAAAAAAAAAGCTTATAAAACAACTAAATATATTATTTTATAAAACCAGTGCTACATTATTAAAAATAATAAACCTTATTATTAATAAAAAAACAAAGCAATAGTTATAAAGCTTATAAAATAACGATTTAAAAAACATTTTTGCTTTTTAGCTAAGGCTAAAAACTTTAGCTGTGCTTTTTTAGCATACTTTTTTAAATAATAACAAGCTAAAACTTTTTTTTTAGTTTATTAAAAACTTTTTTTAAAACTTTTAATAATAGTTGTTTATTATATAAACATATAATATTAATAATTATTTTTTACAGCTTTGCTTTTTAAAAAGCGTTTTATATTATTTATTTTTTTTTTTTTATTTGTTTTTATATAATATTGCAATATTATAAAATATATACTATTTATTTAAAAAAAAATTTTTTTATGCTACTTATAATATTTTGTTTAATAGTTTTAGCTTTAGCAAAAAAAATATAGTTTATTTACTTTTTTTTAACTTATTTTTTATTTAAAAGCATTGCTAAATATAATTAACATTTTAAATATAAAAACAGTTTATAAACAACTATGTTTTGCTAGCTTTTTATTATTTTTATTTACTTATTATAATTAATTAATATTTTACTAGTTTTGCTTAAGCAAAAGCAAAAACTATGCTACAGCTAATTAAAACTTAAGCGTTTTATTGTTATAAGCATTTATATTATAATATTTTTTGCAAATATGTTGCTTTGTTTTAAAAACACTTTAAAAAGCTATATAATAAGTATAAATTTAGCTACTTTATACATTTTATTATTTTTTTATAAAAGTATAACATAAAAAACGTAATAATAAGCAATTTGCTAAAAAAAGCTTTTTGTTAATTTTTTAATAACTACTTATTTAATTTAAACTTAAAACAGCTATATTTTAATGCTATTTAAATTAACTTTGCTTTTTATAACTTTTTTTATATTATTAAGCTTAAAAATAAAAAAAATAATAGTACGCTATTTTTTTTATTGCTATATAAATCGAAATGTTTAGCTAAAATATTTTAAAAAGCTAATAGCAAGTTTTGCAAGTTTAAGTTCCGTTATTATATGCAGTACTTTTTTAAAAACATTAGCTTACTAAAGCTGTTTAATAATTATATTAGCTTATAGCATAAAAAGTTAGCTTTATATTAGCTTAAAGCTTATAATACGTATAAATAGCACTTTTAAACACTAAATAAAAGCTTATTGCTTTTTAACGCGCTATAATTTGTTTTATTAGCTTTTAGCTTTAACTTTATAAAAGCTTATTATTATAATAAAACAAACGCGCTATTATAAAAAAAGCAGCTGCTTTAAATTTTAAATATTTTTTATGCTTTTTAGTTTTATAAAAAGTTGTTTTATAATATGTTTTTTATTAGCTTAGATATTTTAACGCTGCTTATATATAACATTTGCTATAAGTGTTAAATGTTTTAGTTATATATTATTATAACTGTTAACTTTAATATACCGTTTTTTAGTTAAAAGTTTTGCTTTTTTTTGCTTATAAATAATGTTATATATAACTTTTTTTTTTTTTTTTAATTTAAAATTTAAATAATTTTATAATAATTTTAGCTACTTGTTTTATTAAACTTATTAAAAAACTAGCTATATTTGTATTATTAAACCTAGTTATATTATATAATTAGTTTAATGCTAATTAGCAAACTAAAAACTTATATATTAACTAGGTGCTGCTTATTTTTTTGTAGTTAATTTATAATAATAACATATTTTTTTAAGCAATTTAGCTATAAAAAACTAAATAAAAACGCTGCTAGCTTAATAAAAAAATATAGTAATACTAAAAACTTAACATTAAAAAAGTTGTAAAAACGTATAGCATAATATAATTGCTAAACAATTTGTTTAATTAATATTTTTTTAGGCTTATTAATAATGCTTTAAAACTTGTTTAAAATTTTTTTTTTAAAACTAAATTTAATAATAATAAGTTTAAGCAAAGTGTAACCAAAAGTTTATTAAAAGCTGCGTCGTTTTTTAAAATTATATTGTTTAAAAATTTGGCATATATATAACAATATATTAAAATATTTAACTAAAGCTGCAAAGCGCAGCTATTATAAAGCAAAACTTTTAAATTAGCGTTTTAAATAGTTGTTTACGTATATAACTTAAAGTTTTTTTATACTTACGTTTTATTTATTAATTAGCTAGAATTTTTATGTACAGTTTATAATATTATATTGTATAAAAGTTTGCTAAACTTTATTATAAGGCATTTTTAAGTTATAACTTTTTTTAACGTTATAAAAATATAATTTAAAGCTTTTGTAGCGTTAAAAAAAAAAAAAGTTGCTGCGTTAATAAGTAACTGCATATTACTGTTTAATAACAAAATATTAATATTTATTATAGCGCAGCAAAAAAAGCTAAAAAAAGCAAAAAAAAAAAGTAATGCTAATAATAATTATAATAATATTAAATGCTAGCTTTAGTTGGTTTATATACACTTAATATTAAGCAGCATTAACAACACTATGTATTAAAAAGCTAAAAGCTTTGTTTAGCAATATATTAAAATTAAAACAGTTTAGCATTAAATGTTTATTAATTAAAAAAATATTATTTGCGTTAGCTAAAATAACTAATTAAAATATTATAAAGTGTACGCTAAATTATATATATTTGTTATATTAAACTTTAAGCGCACTAAGTTTATTTATATTTAAATAATAAAGTGTAACGCATCCCCTAATTGACTTGGCCACCCAATTGAATGGGCCACCCCCCTGCTACGTACCACTACATAACATTATATATAAACCTTAAAATAACTTTACTAATAAAAATCATAAAAATATAAAGAAAACACCATTAGATTCGTAATTAAATAAGGAATCCAAATATATTAGTCTTTTCATTATATTTATATTATAACAGTTTTAAAAAATAGAAAAGATTTAAAAGATTATTTTATATATAAAAATGTATACAATTTGACAATATAATAACTTTACCAATTCTAATCGTATAATAAAATAAATTATACCGTTAGATTTGTAACTAAAAGAGGAAATCAATAATATTTTTGTTTATTTTATAGCTAATTTATTAAGCGACTTATTGAGCAATACGCTAATATAGCGCTAAGCAGGGATTATTTTAGCGCTTATTTTAGCGTATTGCTTAATAACTTGCTTAATAAATTAGTTATAAAATAAACAAAAATACTACTGAATTCCTTATTTAGTTACAAATCTAGCGGTATATTTTATTTTATTATACGATTTAAATTGGTAAAGTTATTAAAGTATCACGTGATAAAGTACGGACGATTTTTGTATGCGTTCTAGGGTGGCCCATTTAATTGGGTGGCCAAGTCAATTAGGGGATGCGTTAGCGCTAACAACTTTTAATTTAATTTTTTTAGCATTGCTTACTATTGTTTTAAAATATTAAATTATTAAATTTTAAAGCTAAGGTTTTCACGCAATTTTATTGTTTACTTGCTATATATGGCGCTTATATCGACAGTACTTACATATTTCTTACTATTTAACAGTTAGCTTAAAACATTTGTTTTTAGGTTATTTACTTTTATTTATTTTTTTATCCGCATGGATAGTAGCAAAGTTTTTAGCGTTATATATTCTAAGTTTTATGCTTTTATTTGGTATTTTATTAAAATAAATCCTAAAAGCGGTATTTGCACGTTTTTTAAACAGCTTTTACTTAAGCTAGTGCTATAGCTTATTTTGTTTTAAACGTATAAAAAACTGCGCTTTAGCATATATTTTAATAGCGCAAATTTTCTGCTACTAGCTATTAATTTATTAGCGCAGCTTAACTTACGTAGCAATGCGGCTAATATTTTAATATTAAAAAGCAAAATATTAAATCTTTGTTTAAAAAAGCTAGGTTAAGTAATTTTAAAATATTTAATTACTTAAAAAAAGCTTAAAATAACGCTTATAAAATAAAATAACTGCGTAAAGCTAAATAACAACAAAAAAGATAGTAATTTAAAAAGCATATTATTTTAGGATAGCATAACTATAGCATTAAAACCTAGCAATAAAAATAAAAATAATTAAATACTAAATAAGCTAAATATATAGTTAATATAATATAAACAATAAAAGTATTTATACTTTTATTTAAAAGAGAATATTTAGCAATATTAAATAACTAACCTTTTTTTATTAAATGCTTTTTAAAAACAAAATACCTGCTATTAACAAATTGCTCCGCAACTTTTTTTTTTAATATATTTTTTAAAAACGGAATATTTAAAATTATTATGTTGTTTATAGCAACTTTTTGCTTTCTAAGTTATTTTAAAAATAAAATATTTAAACTATAGCTTTTTTTTGCAGCTTGTATTTATTATACTTTTTTTTCTTTTTAACACTTTTTTTTTTTTTGCTGCAACCTTTTTTTTTTTTTCTTTTTTTTGCCTCGTTTTTAAATATTTTATTTTTAACACCTGTAATTATATACTTTAATTAAAAGCTTAATTAGGCAACATTGTTTTTTTGCTTTAGTTAATATAGCTAAAAATTTTGTTAATAAAAAAAAATCATTAAATAAAAAAGATATAAGAATTGTTTTAAGCAACTTTTTTAAAAACTTATAGCTAACTTAATATTTTGTATGCAAAAAAAATAAAATGCTTAAAGCTTTTTTACTCCTAATTAAAAAAGCAACATTATTAAAAGTAATTAGCAGCTTAAAAAACTTAAACCTTGTTTATTATTTTAATATTTAAATTGTAGCTTTAAAAAACAAAACGTTTTTTAAAGTTATAACTTTAGTTTATTAATTTTTAAATCAAAATAATTTCTACTTTTTTATTAATATACATAATAAGCACTTTTTTTATTACTATTATATATATAAAATAAAAATAAAATATTTTAACTATTTTAAAATATTTTATTTTTTAAACAGTTTATAAGTTTAATTATTTATACTTTTTTTTTTAGCATTAATAGTTTTATAACTTTATTATAATTATTAATTATATAACAAATTTAAAAAGACTTTTGATTTTAAAACTATGCTTTTATTTGTTATTAATATAAAAAAACATTTTAATAAACAAAACGCTGGCTTTTTAATTATTAGCCTGGCTTAAAGCTTTTTTAACAACAATTAGCAATAAAACTTTTTATATAATACTTTTTAGCGCTTTATAAATAGCTAAATATTAAACTTTTTATTATTTATTATATAATAAAACAACTTAATATTATAACAAAGCATTAAGCTTGCTATTATTATAGCAGCTTATTAGCTGCTTACTAAATTTTTTAAACATTTTTATTTATTAAACAATGTTGCTAAATATATATTTAAAAAATTTATTAGCAACTATTAATACTATATTATTATGTTTATATTATTTTATTAAAAATGCTGTTATAGTTTTAAAAATAATATTTATTATAAACAAAAACATATAATAACTTGTTTATATACGCTTATTATTGTTTTTAATGCTATAGCAAACGCTATTTATTTTAGCGCTTATATTATGCTTGCTGCTTTTATTTAAAATAAAACTATATTAAAGCTGCAAATTAGCTTTTTTAAATCTAAGCCTTTTGTTTATAAAGCTATTATAAAAAACATTTATTAAAATTTAGTAAATGCTGTTTAAATACTTAGTTAAACTATAAATTATAACAAACGTTTTAAATTATAATTTAAAATATATATACTATATAAGCTGCTTATAGCTATTAGTTTATAATAAAGCATTTAAAGCTTACTACATTTTAGCAAAAAAGATTTTGTTTATATTTATAAATAAATAACTACTAAAATTATTACTATAAAAGTTAGCTTTTTAAAACCTTTTTATAAAGCTTATATAAAAAATAAAGTTAATATTATTGTTTAAGCTAACAATGCTATAAAAATAAACAATTTTTTTTTTAATTAAACAAGCAATACTTTGCTTACTAACCCTTTTAGCTTAAATTGCAATAACTAATTTAAAAATATTTAAACTATAAAAGCTTGCAGTAAAAATAAAATATAATGCCGCAAAAAGCAATATATTGCTATTATAAATGCTATATTTAATAGTTTTAAAAAACTTAGTATTATTATTAAACAAGCTGCCTTATTATTTAATATTAACTAAAAAAATATAAAAACATTAAAACATGTAAAAATAATATATAAGCTTTATTAATTAGTTAGTAAATATAAGTAATTTTAAAAAATAAAATATTTTTAAAAACATGTATTACTATTATATATAACAAGCCTATAATTTTATTATGGCAGCGGGAAAGGTTTAAAAAATAAAATATTTAACCTGTTTTTTACTATCCCATTTTTTAGCCTTTTATAGCTACTAAATTAACAACAACAGCTAACTATTTTTATTTATAACAAATATTGCGTTTATATTTAATAAACTGCTTGCTTTTTTACAATTTGCTTTTTTTGCTAACAAGTGTAGCATAAGCAAAACTGTTATATATAAAAAAATACTAGCTTATTACTATTATAAGGCTAAAATTAGCAAATTAAAAAAAAGCTAGCAATATTATTTATTATTAGTTTTAATTATTTTATTAGTTATAAGCTAAACTTATAATGCATTATGCAAATTTTTTCTTAATGCCTTTAATGTTTATTTAGCATATAGCAAAAATAAAGCTAAAATAAATAAAACTAAAAAGTTATATATCTTTAATAAAGCTAGTTTATAGCAACTTATAATAAAACTTAATCTGTTTAATTTTAAAATATGTTTACTTAATTAAAAATAAAATATTTAAATTATAGCTAAAAATATTTTGTTTTTTAATACTTTTTATTTTTTTTTTTTTTTTTGTTAATTATATTATAAACTAGTAAAATAGTTATTATATTATTATATTTAATTTTTTATATTTAGCATGCTAAAAAAACTAGCAAAAAAATTAAAAATTTTATTTATTTAAAAAAAAAACAATTAAACCTTTTTAATTATAATAATAAAAATATTAATTTTGTTTTAGCTAATTAAAAAATAAAAATTGTATTAACATTTTTAGCTTAGAAATTTAATATTTTTATTGCTAATAAAGCTTATATATATAAAAACTTTAAAAATATTATATATTAACTTATTAAATTAATTTATTAAAAATGTTTTTTGCTGTTATTAGTTATACTGTTTATAAACTATTTTAAAAATATGTTAAGCTATTTTTGTTTTAATTTTTTAAAGCTTTTTAGTTTTTTTTTTTTATTATAATATTATAACGCTTTTGCAATATATATAAAAAGCTTTAATTTAAATATGCTAATAAAGTTTTAGGGCTATATAAATATAAATAGTATTAATTAATTTTTAGTTTATAATACTTTTGTTTTTATTAAACATTTAAATAATAATTAAATAACTAATTAAAAAACTAAGTTAATTAATATATACAATAATAAAAGCTATAAATAATAAACTTTGTTATTATAACTTTTTAGCTATATTGTTAAACAGTATAATTAAAGCTTTAATATATATAAAATTATAATTAACTAAATTTATAAGCAAATATTTTTACGTTATAATATAAGTATTAAAATTAATATGCTAAATAATAAAAGTATATTGCTAAAAAATAATTTATTAAAAGTTAAGTTTATTATTATATATATTATTTTGCGCAGTAATATTTAAGCAATTTATAACTTTTAATATTTAATATATAAAAGCTGCTTTTATATAGTATTTTTTAATAAAAATAAAGCTAACTAAAAGCAGCTAAATGTAAACAATATGTTTTATTATAAACAAAGCTACAATTAAAAAAATTAAAATAATATTATTATACTTAATTTAAAAATATAAAAAAAGTTTAATATTATAGCATTAAACCTTAATAATGTTAAAACATTATGCTTATATAAAAATAAAAAAAATAAGCGCAAAAAAAGCAATAGCAATAATAATAACAAAAATAAAAATAACAATGCTAATAAAAATAAAAGCAATAAAAAAAATAATAATGCAAACAAAAAATTATAAAAGCAAATTATAACAATAAATGTTTAAAAAGTTAAAAATTTTATTTAAAATACTTAAAATAGCAGCGCAAGCTATATATATAAAAAAACAAAAAACAATTTTTAAGCTATAATACTTTTAAACTAAATTAGCTAAATTTAATTTTTTTTAAAATAAAGCTAGCTTATAACATAACTACTTTTTAATATGCTTAACTATTTTAAAGCAAAACTTAATTTAAACTATTTTAAACTACCTAATTATGTTGTTATTATAATAAAATCTTTTTAGTTTTAATAATAAGTTCTTTTTGTTTTAACAACTTAAATTTATAATATATTTCTTTTTTTTTTTTTAAAAAATAAAATATTTATTTATTATAAATATTTTATTTTATAAAGGTATATTATTAAACATTATTTTTTTTATAAAATAAAATATTTTATTTAAAGTTTTGCTATATTTTATTTTTTAAAAAATTGTTAATACTTTTAATTAAAAAAATTTATATTTTTTTTTAACTATTAAAAATTAATGTTTAAACTATTGTTTTTTATTAAACTAATAATAAAAAAGTAGCTATTATAGCCGACTTTAATAATTTTAGTTTAAATATTAAAGTTTTAATTTGCAGTATACATATTGTTAAAGCAGATATTAATTTTTATAACTGCTGTTATATTAGCTTTATAATTTTGCTATTATAAAATGCTAACGCTTTAAACTAATTTTTTAGTTGCTTTATTAAAATTAGCTAGTTGCAATTAATATACTAAACTATTATAATTGTTGTTAATATTATATATAAAAAATATAAAAGTATTATATAAAAAAAGTATTTGTAGCAGCTTGTTATTAAAAATGTTATTAATAAAAAAATTAAAGGCAAATTAAATATTATTATATGCTATAAAATAATTTAATGCTTTTATAACTAACTTTGTATTTGTTATTTATTAAAAGCTATAAATTTAAGCTAATTTATATTTAAAAGCTTTTTGCGCCAAATATACAATAACATTTTTATTATTATATAATTAACAATAAAACATTTTAAAAATTGCTATTTATTTAAAAGCTACAGCTTTATTAACTATATTTTTTATGTAATAAAAATAGTTAAAAATAAAACTAATAAAAGTTATACGCTTTTTACTAAAATTAAAAAAATTATAAAGTTTGCTAACTTAAACAATTTAATTGTAAGCAAGTTTATTAATTTAGTTATAAATAATATGTTTAAAAGTTTTTAAACAGTTAAAAATAAAAACTTTAAAACAATTAAAGCTTAAAAAAAAAAAATAAAAAAAGCTGTAGTAGCAAAAAAAAAAGCTAAAAAAAAAAAGCAAAAAATAGAAAAAAAACAGCAAAAAAACAAGCAAAAAATTAAAAAGCGTTTATATAAACTTAAAAAGCATAACAAAAATTGTTAAACTTTAACTAAAAAAAAAGCCAGAAATATAAATAATGTTAAGCAAACAAAAAAAGCTAAAACTTTGCAATAAATAATAAGTTTTAAAAATAAAATATTTTAAATACTTAGTAATAACAATATTATAAAAACAAATAAGCCTACATTTAAAAATAAAATATTTTTATATATATTATTTTTTGTACTGCTATTTATTTTGTTTCTTTTTTTAATACTACAACTTTTTTTTTTTTTTATATATAGTACTGTTATATTAACTATTTATTAGCAACAAAACTGCTACAAATATTCTATTTTTTAACCCCTTTTTTCCCTTCCCCCCTTTCTCCTCCTTGCCAAAATGGCAACACCTTGCCCGGCTGTCCAGCGCTGGAATAAGCGTAATATTTAGCAAACTAATACTGCTAGCGCCCCTAAATCTTAACCCTAATATTCTAACAAAAATAATAATTATAACAGCAAAAACCTGCGCTATATTATATAAAAAAATAAATTTAATACATTTAACTAGTTTTATCTACTAAGTAAAACATTAATTAAAAAAGCTAACATTAACTAAATTGCCGATTTTAATAACTTTTTAAAATTTATTTTTAGCAGCATATATAACATTAATATTATTACTAGTATAAAAAACAATTTAAACATTATAACAATATATTGTTATTTTCTAAAACTATTTAACTTAAAATATTATTTTTATACTAACTATAAATTTTTACTATAGTATTATTAAGCATAAAAAATAAAATATTTATATATTATATATATTTTATTTTTTATATTTATAATAACAAAATTTTAACTAATATATATATAGTATTTAATTTTTTTAGCTTTTTATATTTATATTTTAAAACTAACGCTAACTAAAAGTTAACTAGCAGCAAACAAAATTTTATTTATGCATTACAAATTAAAATTATATTTATTAATATTATAGCGTTAAACAAAAATAAAAACCGTTATATTGTTGCCTAAATATAATAAAAACCTAAAGTTATATTTATTACTATAAAAAATATTAATAACACGCTTTTAATATTATTAATTACTACTTTATTATATTTTATAAAAACTAATTTTAAACAGTTTATTAAAATTAATATAAACATATTATTTTTAAGCTTAGTTTTATATTTTAGTTATTTAATAAAAAATTAAAATAAAACATTTTAAATATTTTAGCAGTTTTTTTGTATACAAAAACTTAAAACTAATAAATATAAGCTTATAAAAGTTTTATTAGCATTTATAAAGCTATATAATATTATATTAAACTTTAAAGTTAATTATAGCAATAGTTATAAAAGCAAACAAGGCTAAACTATTTAAAATCTAACTTTTTTATTAGCTAAAATATTTTTAAAAATTGCTTTAATTTTAAGCTTTAACCGCTTTTTTTATTAACAAGCTTATAACTTAGCAAATTAGCAGCAAACTATAGTTTAAATTAAGTTTTATAATATAATTACATTAATATTTAAAACATTTAGTTTAAAATAAGCTATATTATAAAAAATTTTTAATCTTTTTTTATTAGCCTTTATAAATAATAAGCAAAACTTGTTTATTAACGTTATAAAAATTAAACATATTATAATATTAGCAAATATATGTTATAACTTATACAAACAAACAACTAAAGCTTTAAACTTTATTAGCACTATTATTAATATTACAAATAAAAAAACAAGCAAATTAATAATAACTTAGCTAACGCTTTTATTTTTATTACAAAAACAAAAATAATTTAAAACATAATTTAAAATATTTACTAAAAATTATTTTATAAAAATAAAAAAAAATGCTATTAAAATTAATAATAAATTTAAATATAATTTAAAAACTGTTAATATTTTTAAAACAGTTTTAATTAACATAGATTTTATTAAATTTTTTACGCTTATTAACAGCACTGCTAACATTATAAACTACGCTAACATTTTTAATATAGCGCTAATATATTATAAGCTTTTTGCTAACGCTATTAACTGCAAAACGTTTTTTATACTTTTTAATTGCTAAATTTTCTGCTTTAACCTTTTTATTTCAGTTTATACTAAATCTACAAAAAAATAAAAATAAATCGGTTTAAACTGTTATTATAACATAATTAGCTTTAGTTTAACAATAAATAACATGTTTTTTTATTTTTTAATATATTAAAAATAAAATATTTTATATTTATAAATATTTTATTTTTTAAAGCGCATACAATACTTATATAACTATTTTTACTGCTTTAAAAAATGAAATATTTTATATTTATAAATATCTTATTTTTTATTTCTTATTATAATTTTTATTTAGTTATTAATTATATGTTTTTAAGTATATAGCTTGTATTTTTAATTTGGCCAGATTTAAAGTTTATAATATCTTAATTAATTATTAGGCTATAAAGCAAGCTAAAGCAATAGCTACATTTTATATAAATAGCGTGTTAATTTATATTATAATAGTTAATATTAACATAATTAGTTTTTTAATGTTTTATAACTAAGTGCTGTTTATTTAAAGCTATATTATTAAATTTCTGTTAAATTTAGTTTAATTATATATTACTATCTTTTTTACAAGTGGCCATAGTTAAAAATACTATATAAATTAGTATATTATTGCAATAAAAAACATTTTTAATAATAACAATATTAGTTAAGCTTTAAAATCATATTTTAAAAGTAATAAAATTATAAAAATAACAGCATATAAGCAATTATAATTTGTTTAGCAACTAAAGGTTATATTTAGTATAAACATTAATTTATATATATAGTTAGCCTAGCATACTTTTTTTAAATAATATTAGTGCTTTATTTTTTTAAGTTAAATTAAAATATTAAATATGTTTTTTAATGCAAATAGCATTAAATATAAAGCTGCAGCTAAAAAAATTTTTAGCTAAATATTTAATATTAACTTGTTTACGCTTATATAATTTATATTTATTACAAATAATACAATTAAAAATCTTTTAAACAATTATAACCGATTTATATTTATTGCAACAGCTTTGCTTAAAAATAATAAGCGTTAAAAATTACTAAGTTAGCTAAACAAGCAAATTAATATAAATTAAAAGCTAACTGCTTAGCAAGCTTAATATAAAAATTAGTTATAAAATAAGTATTACGTTTAATTAACAAATTATATAGCACTTATTAGTTACAATTTTATTAAACAGTTAAAAATTATTAATAACAATTCGGCTAATAATAATGTTTTAGCTAATAATAACAATTTAGCTAATAATAACAATTTAGCTACTAATTTAGCAAAAAAAAACAATGCTACAGCTAAAAATGTTAATAAAAATAATAAAAACATAGCTATAGCTAAAGATGTTAATAAAAATAGCAAGGATTTAAAAATGGCTAATAAAGGAAAAAATATATTAAATAATTTTATTAAAAATGTAAATATAAACAGCTTAGTTAATAGCGTTAATAAAAATCTCTGCTGCAGTAAACGGCTTTAAAAATAGTTTTAATTTTTAATTACTATAGGATTTATAATCAAGTTATTATAAAGTTAGTATATAAAGTGTTAAAAAGCTAAGGTTATAATTTTTAGTTTAAGCTAAATATAATGGCATAAAGTTAGCCCTTATTATTTATTTAAGCAGCTATAAAAAATAAAATATCTTAATATATAAAAAATAAAATATTTTATAGTATAAATATTTTATTTTTAAAGCATAAAAATAAAAATATTTAAAAACGTATTAATTTATAAAATAGTTATTAAAATTAAAATCTTTTATTTTTAGCAAATAATTTCATTTAAATAAATATAAAAAATAAAATATTTTAAAATATAAATATTTTATTTCTAAAGCATAAAAACTACAGATTATTTTTTTTATATTATTTATTATTAGTTTAGTTTTACTAAAGTTGCATACACTTTGCGCTGTTTTATATTTCTATTAAGTTTATATTATTTATAACTTATTTTTATTTTTAACAATTTAACCTTTTAACCTTATAATATTTACTACGTTATAATAAACTTTTTTTTTTTTTTTTAAAGCTTAACATATGTTATTAAAAACAAAAGTGTTTAACGTAATAAAATATAATAAAAATATAAAGCGGCTTATTAAAAACTTAATTTTATTAAGAGGGGTAAAACATAAAAACGTTAAGCGGCCTGGCTAAAAAAAAGAAAATAGTAACATAAATAAAAACGTAAACAAAATAAAGAAAAAGTAGAAAAGGGTTTTATTAACCGGTAACTAAAAGTTAATTTGATTTTTAGGATAAGTATATATAAACCATTTAAAAAACAGGGGAAGTAAAGTTAATTAACATCTAACTTTACAAATATTTATTGTATAAAAAAAAAAAAACTATTTTTAAAAAGCTAATAAAAATGCAAATTTAATACTAATTTTTTTTTTTTAGGATTTTTTAGCTATTTTATTATTTATGTTATATATAGCTATATTATATAATATAATTATATTATTATAGCTAGTTATATTTTTTTATTATATAATATTATATATAAACTTTTAAATAACTTTATAAATAAAAATTATAAAAATATTAAAAAATTTAAATATAATTAATATTTTTAATTATTTTAATATAATATAATTATTATTATAACGTTATTTATAAGTTAGTAACGCATTACAAGTTAATAACGCACTTTTTACTAACCTTTTATTTTTTTATTTTATTTATATATTATTTTATAACAATATAATAGTTTAAAAATTTAAAAAAGCTAATTTGCAGCTAGCGATTTAAGCTAAAAAACGCAACTTTAAACTTTCTTTTTGCAAGCTTGCTTATATTTACAACGTTTCTAATTATATATTAAAGCAAAAAATTGATAGCAATGCGCTTTACTATATTATAAACGTTATAAAGCGAAATTTAATAATGTTTAAAAAAAAAATTATTGCTAAACATATTTTTAAGCTAAATACGCAAACGTTTTTGCTTTAGCTTTATTATATTTAAAAAATAGCTAATATTTTTTAATATAAATATAATGCGTTAAAAGTTAGCATTAACTAAGCTTTAAACTTTATATAACAATAATTTAACTTTTAAACGCGTTATAATTGCTAAATTAATTATTAGCAAGCTTTTAATAAAAATTTTGCAAATTATTATAAATAGTTTAGCTTTATAAAACATATAATTAATAAATATAATATACAAATTAAAAATATTTATAACTTTAATAAAACAAAGTTTTTAATAAGCAAAATAATTATTAAAATAGTTGTTATAAGCTTTAAAAAACGTAAGCGCTTTTAACAAGCTAAGCTTAAAAGTAAAAAATAAATTATTATAAACTAAGCTATTAATTTTTAAAGTTAAACAATGCTGTTATATATTATTTTTTTAAGCAAAGTTTATTTTATGTTTTAATATTGCAACACTATTTTATTGCTAAATTAAGTTATAAACTTTTTAAATAATAGCTAAACTAATAATAATATAAGCGTTAGCTAAGCAAAATATTTTAATAATTACATTTAAAGCTAATTTAAAAATAATTATTGCTTTTTAATTTTAAATAGTTATAAAAGCTATTATTTAATGCAATTTAAAAAATATTGCCGGTTTAACAACATTATTACGTTTTATATGCCTGCTTATTTGTTATATAAGTTTTAGCTTTTTAATTTAATTTTTTTTAGTATTTTAAAACAGCGTTATAATAAACATATTAAAAGTTTAATACAGCACTATTAAACCTATATTAAAAAGCAGAACTTTTTTGCAAGCTTTGTATATGCATTTATATATATATTTATTAAATAAAACATTTGATTAGGTTTTAAAGCAGCTAAAATTATATCTTTAAATACAAATAAAGTTATATTTGCGTTAAATATTTAAAAAACAAATAAAACATCTTTTTTAAACCTTAAACTATTATTTTAATTTTAGATTTTAAAAACGTTTATTATTACATTAAAAACTAAACAGCAATTAATTTTTATTAAAACTAAAATTAAAAATCATTTTTTAAGCTTGCTAACTAAAATTTTAAATTTTATTAACTTAATTATAAAAGCTATGTAAAAGTTAATGCATAAAAATGCCTTTTTGTAGCAAAAAAATAAAAAGCTTTGCAAAACCAACTATATTTTAAGCAAGCGTTGCAAAACTAAAAACAAACAACTACAAAGTAGAGGACCTAAGAATTATTTCTTAAAAACGTTTACTAGCGGAAAGGTTTTTCTAGGGTGGCGCGGGCTATGGCGCAGGCTGTGTACAATGGGCCAAAGGGTAGTAGCAAGGTTAACCGGAGGAGTAGCAAAAAAGTTTATTAAGGCAACTGGGAAGTAGCAAAAAAGTTTATTAAAAAGTAGTAGAAAGGTTTATTAAAATAACTAGGGGTAATAGTAAAGTTAATCGAAGAAGTAGCAAAAAAGTTTGTTAAAACAACTAGAAATAGCAAAAAGGTTTTATAAAAAGTAGTAAAAAGGTTTGCTAAAATAACTAAAAAGTAGTAGCAAAGTTGATTAAAAAAGTAGCAGAAAAGTTTTGCAGGGTTATAAAATTAGTTTTAAAATTGTTATTTTTTTTTTGTTTTTTGCAAAAAAAAAAGCTTTTGGTTTATTTTTTTATTTATTATTAACTAAAATATTAGTTTAATATAGCAATCGAAAAGGCTGCTTTATAAAGCTATTTTTTATTAAATAGGTTGCTTTTTTATTTCGAATATGTTATTAGCAGCTTTAAACGTTTTATTAATATATTATTTAATAAAGTTTTTAAGCTTACTTTAGTGTTATAATTATATAAAGTGTTTTATAATATTATATTAATGCTATAAACAAAGATTTTAAGCTAAAAAAAAAAAAAAAAAAAAGCGACAGCAAAGCTTGCGATCTTTTAAAAATAAATATAGTATAATTGTTAATTTGTAGGTCCGTACGTTTTTTATTAATATAGCAGGTTTATAAAAGTTTATATGTTATATTTAAACCTTTTTTAAAAAATAAAAACTATTATAAAGCAAAAGAATTTCTAGTAGCAATATGTGCAAACTATGCTTTTTTAGTAAACTTTAGCATATCTAGCATTATTTATAATAAAGTTTTTTAATTTCTAGCTTAAAATCATTTTAATTTTTTAAATAATTAGTTGTATAAACAAAATATAATTATAATATTAGTTTAAAAATAAACGTAAAAATAAATATTATTTTATGTTTAAGATTTTTATTAAATTTAAAAGCTTTTTTTGATCTTTTATATATAACTTTGCAAAATTGCAAAATAATAACTAATAATTAAAAGCTTTTAATAAATAATAAAAAGCTTTATAATAAATATTAATTAACTTTACTCCTTTTATTTAAATTAACTTTACTTTTTGTTTTTTAAATAGTTTATATGTATTTACTTTAAAAATTAAATTAACTTTAAATTATTAGTTAATAAAACCTTTTTCTACTTTTTTTTTATTTTGTTTACGTTTTTATTTATGTTATTATTTTTTTTTTTTTAGCTAGGCTGCCTAGCGTTTTTACGTTTTACTCCTTTTAATAAAATTAGGTTTTTAATAAGCTGCTTTATATTTTTACCATATTTTATTATATTAACCTGAAAGGCTTGCTTGCTTTTAAAAAACCTTACTACTTTTGTTATAATTTAGGTGCATTACTAATTAAACTACCAATTAAAGTATGTTTTTTTTAATTCTGTTTGCCCATATTATTATAATCTATTTAAGTGTGCTCTGCACACTATTTTTTGCTTTTACAAGCTTTAATTTTGTATAAAACCTATTATACGGAATATATATTATATTGTACTTAACTTTAAAAGACTTTTTAAACGTAACAACTTTTCTGTTTTTTGGCCAACTGGGCAATAAAACCTAGTATATAAAGTAGAGCCTACTATAAGTAATGCAAAGCTTAATGCGCAGGCGTTTTATTTAGCTTTTTAAAAAGCTTTTGGCCTACTAGTAAAAAACTTTTTAAAGTACAGTTTTTGCTTGCAAGTATAAACAAGTAAAATAACTGCGTTATAAAACAGCACAGCAGCTTAATTTAATAATAATATAATTAAATATAATTAATAAAAAAAAGTAATAAATAAAAAATTTAAATATAAATAATTATAAAGCAAAATTTAGTATATAATGTTTATATTATTATATTTATTTTGTAGTTTGTAGTATATAGTTATATAGCTGGGCTTTTGCTAAAATAAAGTGTTATTTTAAGCTTTAACTTAGTTTATATAACGCTATAGCAACGTATCTATTATAAAACGTCCGATTTTTTTTCTAACCTAAGCATTTTCCTATATTTAACAATTATTATTACAATAAAAGCTTAGTTGGAAAAAAAAATTAGCTAGCTAACTTAGTTTTGCAGTATATTATATTTTTTCTGCTTTTTTAAGCCAAACCTTAGGCTGCTTATTTAAATGCATTTTTTATTAGTTGTTATTTCTTTATAAATTATATTTACCACCTTGCCCTTTTTATTAAAAAGGATAAACTTTATAAAAAAAAAAAAAAAAAAAGAAAAAAAGATTAGGCCTATATACTGCCTATAAAAAAAAAAGAAAAAAATAAAAATAAGTTAAAAAAAAAAAGGCAAAGCACTTATATAATTAAATGCAGCTGTATAGCAAACTATATTGTATACTTTATAGCAATACTAAAACTATATAATTATATTTTTATTGTTGTTATATAGTTAAGCTAACGCTAACGTAATTAATATAATTTTTTAAAAATTTTTTTTTTTTTTTTTTTTTTTTTTGTTTTTATAGCCCTTTTATATATACGTATTTTAAATCTGCTTTTTTTTATTACTTTATATTTTTTATATATAATGCTAAGCTAATTAAAACATAATATAATAAAGTTAATTATTAAATTACTTGTTTATTTAAAAAAGTATTGTTTAGCCGTTTGTACAAAGTGCTGCTTTAGTTGTATTAGTTAAAAAATAATTATTTATTTAAGCAACGCTAGCTATATTAGCAAGTTTTTTATAAACTAGAAAGCTATTTAGGCTTAAATTTTATAAATTTTTAGCATTATTTTTTATTATAGCAAACTAAGCGTTTTTTAGTACTTTAACTTTATATGCAACTAAATTTTTTATTTTTATTTTTTTTTTATTAACGCTTATATATATTGTTATTATTTGCATGTTTGCTAATTAAAACTATATATATAAACCTATTGCGCTAATTAACATAAATAAGTTAACTTAAAAAAAAAAAGCAGTTGCTATAACGCGTATACTTTTAAGCTTTTAATAAAAAAGCTGTTATAGCAGTTTAAAATGTTTTGCTAGCAGTTTTTTATATAGCAAATAACTTTTATTTAGTTTAAAGTTAAAAAAAGTTAGCATGCGCTTAACTATACTAAAAAGCTGTTGGCCAAACGGTTACAAGCTAAAAAAAAAAACGAAAAAAAAAACAAAAAAAAAAAAAAAAATAAAAAAAAAAAAAAAAAAACAAAAAAAAAAAAAAAAAAAAAAAAAAAAAAAAGCAAACTTAGTTGTTAAAGCAGCTTTTGCAGTTTAAATGCAATATTGCGGTTTTATAATTAGTACGTTTATTAGCAAGCGAAAAAAAAGCAAAAGCTAGCTAAAAAAGCTGCTAGTATTAATTATAAGTCTGTATAAATAAAAAAGTTAAGCTAGACATAATACTTTTATAGCAAAAACATAAAGCAGCTATATAATAATAGTTAGCTTTTGTTTTTAAATGCTACGTTAACTAAAATTTAAAACGTAAAAGCGTAAGCTTAGTAGCGCAAGCTATAGCTTTTAGCAGCATTTTTGCAGCGTACGCTAGCTTGTTGCTAAAAGCAATTAAAAGCTATGCTGTATAAGTTTTTGTAATAGCTTGCTAATATTAAACTTATTTAGGCCGCTATTTGTTTTTTTTTAATAAAAAACTAAAAAATAATAATAGTGTAATATAAAAAGTATTAAGCTTGCTATTTATGTTATTGCGTACAAATGTTTTAGCTTAATTAAAAAAAAGTTATAAATTAGCATAATATGCATTTTATAAACAATTAGTAAATATTGTTTAAAGCTATTTATATATAGCTTAATTTAATAAAAGAAAAAAAAAAAGCAGCTGCTAATAATAATAATAATAATAATAACAATAGCAGCAGCAGCAGCTATAAAAAAGCTAAAAGCTAGCTAAATAAATATGTATTTTGTTTTAGCACTATATTGCTGCGCTAAAAAGTAGTATAAAACGTATATATTAATTTGCTGCTGCATTTTATTACTATATTAAAAATTAACAGTTAATTAAGCAAATAGCAGCAGGTTGCTGCTTATACTTAAGTATTAGCTGCTTTAATATAATATAAACGTTTGTTTATGCTTAAGTATACGTTTAAAAAACAGTTAAAAAATCTAAAAGCTATAAACTTTAAAGCGCTAGCCAAGTTTATTAAATTCTTTTGCAACTAGCTAGCTAATAAATTATATACACTTTTTAGCACTATAATTTAATAAATATTATATAGCAAAAGGTTTTAGCAAAAAACTAAAAGCATACTAAAAGTACAGTAGGCAAACAACCGGCAGTTGCTTTACTATATAAGCAAGTAAATTAAGCTGCAAACATTATGCAGCACTGTTTACGCTAGCGTAAATAAGGTTAAAGCATTACTTAATTAGCTATTTTTTAGCTAATAGCTTATTATAGCTTACAAAATTATGTTTGCTAAAATTTTTAATAATTTTTTAATAAAAAAGCTTAAGCAGTTGTTTGCTATTTACTTATAAAACAGCTAGCTGCAGTTTAGCGCTAAAAAGCTAGTTGCGCTTACTGCTAAAGCTAGCACTTTTTTTATTAAGCAGTTTAGCTATTAAATGCTAACGTAAATAAAAGCGTACGCAGGTTAGTTAAAAGTGTTTTAAAAGCATTTGCTTGCTGCAACATATATTTAAAGTAAATAGCTAAGCTAAAGCTTTAAAATAATAATAATGCAGCATTATAATATGTAACAGCTGCTATATAACGTTTTTATATATAATAGCATAATTATATTAATAACAAACTATAATAAAGCGAAAACAATTTAAAACATTAAACAAAAAGTAGCGCAGTTTTTGCTAGCGCGGCTTAAAGCTATTATAATAGCCTATATTGTATAAATGCTTTTGTTTAAACTGTTTTTTTGCATGCAGGCGGGCAAGTCGGCTTTTTTTGCTATTTAGCTAGCTAATAAAAAGTAGCTGTAAAAAAATGGGCGTAAAAGCTATTAAAAAACGTTAACGCTTAATAGCGCGCTATTGTTTTTTATTACGTAATATTTTAGCATGTTTTTAATTGTAACTAATTACTGCTATTTTGCTGTAAAGCTAAGCTGCAAAATATGCGAGCTTATTATATAGCAAGTTAAAGCAAAAATAGCTAGCTACAGCAGGTTAGATTTAAATAAGCCAAACAATTTGTTTATAAGCAAAAAGCAGAATAGCGGCCGTTAAAATTATATATAAGATCTTTAAGCTACGTATAGTACAGCTATTGTACAGTAGCATTATGCTATTTACGTTTAATATTTTAGTTAGCTGCAGCCTAAGCTAATCTCCTTTTATTAGCAAATTAGTTAGCTATAGCATAAGTTTTTTTGTATTAGTATAGCCAAGCTGAACCTTATGCTAACTGCTGTATATGCAAACAGTAGCAGTAGTAGTAGTAGTAATAGTAGTAATAGTAATAGTAGTAGTAATAGTAGTAGTAGTAAAAAAAAAAAGAGAGCCTGGCTTGGTTTAAACAATTAGGAGCAGGAGCTTGAAAAGCATGAGTTTGAAAAAGGAGATAGAAAAAAAAAAAATAAAAAAGGAGGAGATAAAAAGAAAAAAAATAAAAAAAGAGGAGATAAAGAAGGCTAATATAGCAATATTGCTAGCTGCTTATTAAATTAAAAGCAATAGCAAAGTAGTTTGGCCAAAAAAAAGGAGCTTGCTGTTTATATAGCTTAAAGTTAAAAATTAAAACAAACAGCTATTACATTTTTTTTTAGCAGTACGCTTTACGCTGCTATTTCTTTTTATTTTGTTATATTGTTACTATATATAAAAAATGCTGCCAAATATGCAAGCA
>MU377144.1:50000-83390 GCA_022495195.1 Xylaria digitata
CCGCTTATAAAAAAACGTAATAAAATTTAATAATAAATTAAGCGTACGCATAAAAAGTAATGCTTTTATAATAAAAATACTAACTTTAAAACTAGCTACTTTTTAATATTAATATTATTATATAACTAAAAACAAAGCTTTTAAAAAACAAAATATTTTAAAATAAAAAATATTTTATTTTTTAAAAGCTATAAATAAATAGTTTTATTACTTTATAAAGCTGCTTATTTATTATTAAAAAAATGCTTATAAAACAATTAAATATATTATTTTATAAAACTAGTGCTACATTATTAAAAATAATAAATTTTATTACTAACAAAAAAACAAAGCAATAGTTATAAAGCTTACAAAATAATAATTTAAAAAACATTTTTGCTTTTTAGCTAAAGCTAAAAACTTTAGCCGTGCCTTTTTAGCATACTTTTTTAAATAATAATAAGCTAAAACTTTTTTTTTAGTTTATTAAAAACTTTTTTTAAAACTTTTAACAACAGTTGTTTATTATACAAACATATAATATTAATAGCTATTTTTTACAGCTTTGCTTTTTAAAAAGCGTTTTATATTACTTATTCCTTTTTTTTTATTTGCTTTTATATAATACTGCAGTATTATAAAATATATACTGCTTATTTAAAAAAAAATTTTTTTATACTATTTATAATATTTTGTTTAATAGTTTTAGTTTTAGCAAAAAAAATATAGTTTACTTAATTTTTTTTAACTTATTTTTAATTTAAAAGCACTGTTAAACATAGTTAACATTTTAAATACAAAAACAGTTTATAAATAATTATGTTTTGCTAGCTTTTTATTACTTTTGTTTACTTATTATAGTTAACTAATATTTTACTAGTTTTATTTAAACAAAAGCAAAAGTTACGCTACAGCTAATTAAAATTTAAGCGTTTTATTATTATAAGCATTTGCGCTATAATATTTTTTGCAAATATATTGCCCTGTTTTAAAAACACTTTAAAAAACTATATAATAAGCACAAATTTGGCTACTTTATACATTTTATTATTTTTTTATAAAAGCATAATATAAAAAACGTAACAACAAACAACTTACTAAAAAAAGCTTTTTATAAATTTTTTAACAACTATTTATTTAATTTAAACTTAAAGCAGCTATATTTTAACGCTACTTAAGTTAACTTTGCTTTTTATAACTTTTTTTATATTATTGGGCTTAAAAACAAAAAAAACAATAGTACGCCGTTTTTTTTATTAATATATAAATTAAAATGCTTAGCTAAAATATTTTAAAAAGCTAATAGCAAGTTTTGCAAGTTTAAGTTTTATTATTATACGCAATACTTTTTTAAAAACATTAGCTTATTAAAACTATTTAACAACTATGCTAACTTACAGCATAAAAAGCCGGCCTTATATTAGCTTAAAGCTTATAATATATATAAGCAGCACTTTTAAACATTAAATAAAAGTTTATTGCTTTTTAATGCGCTATAATTTATTTTATTAGCTTTTAGCTTTAACTTTATAAAAGCTTATTATTATAGCAAAACGAACGCGCTATTATAAAAAAAACAGCCGCTTTAAGTTTTAAATATTTTTTATGCTTTTTAGTTCTATAAAAAGTTGCTTTATAATATATTTTTTATTAGCTTGAATGCTTTAACGCTGCTTATATATAACATTTGCTATAAGTATTAAATGCTTTAGTTACATATTACTACAGCTATTAACTTTAGCATTCTGTTTTTTAGCTAAAAATATTGCTTTTTTTTGTTTATAAATAATATTACGCATAACTTTTTTTTTTTTTTTTCAACTTAAGATTTAAATAATTTTATAATAATTTTAGCTACTTATTTTATTAAACCTATTAAAAAACTAGCTATATTTGCATTATTAAACTTAGCTATATTATATAACTAGTTTAACGCTAATTAATAAACCAAAAACTTATATATTAACTAAGTGCTGCTTATTTTTTTACAATTAACTTATAATAGTAATATATTTTTTTAAGCAACTTAGCTATAAAGAACTAAATAAAAACGCTGCTAGCTTAACAAAAAAATATAGCAATACTAAAGACTTAGCATTAAAAAGGTTATAAAAACGTATAGCATAGCGTAACTGTTAAACAATTTGTTTAATTAATATTTTTTTAGGCTTATTAACAATGCTTTAAAACTTGTTTAAAATTTTTTTTTTAAAGCTAAACTTAGCAATAATAAGCTAAAGCAAAGTATAATTAAAAGTTTGTTAAAAGCTGCATCGCTTTTTAAGATTATACTGTTTAAAAACTTGGCATATATATAGCAATATGCTAAAATATTTAATTAAGGCTGCAAAGCGCAGCTGTTATAAAGTAAAACTTTTAAATTAGCGCTTTAAGTAGTTGTTTACGCATATAACTTAAAATTTTTTTATATTTACGTTTTATTTGTTAATTAGCTAGAATTTTTATGTATAGCTTATAATACTATATTATATAAAGGCTTGCTAGACTTTGTTATAAGGCATTTTTAAGTTATAACTTTTTTTAACGTTATAAAAATATAACTTAAAACTTTTGCTACATTAAAAAAAAAAAAAGTTGCTGTATTAATAACTAACTGCATATTACTGTTTGATAACAAAGTATTAATACTTATTATAGTGCAGCAAAAAAAGCTAAAAAAGGCAAAAAAAAAAAGTAACGCTAATAACAATTATAATAATGTTAAATGCTAGCTTTAGTCGGTTTATATATATTTAATGCTAAGCAGCATTAGCAGCACTACATATTAAAAAGCTAAAAGCTTTGTTTAGCAGTATATTAAAATTAAAACAGTTTAGCACTAAATATTTATTAACTAAGAAAATATTATTTGCGTTAGCCAAAATAATTAGTTAAAGTATTATAAAGTGTACGCTAGATTATATATATTTATTACACCGAATTTTAAGCGCACTAAATTTATTTATGTTTAAACAATAAAGCGTAGCGTTAGCAATTTTCGATTTGATTTTTTTAGCATTGCTTACTATTATTTTAAATTATTAAGTTATTAGATTTTGGAGCTAAAGCTTTTGCGCGATTTTATTGTTTATTTGCTAAGCACGGCGCTTATATTAACAGTACTTACATATTTTTTATTATCCAACAGTTAGCTTTAAAAATCTGCTTTTAAGTTATTTATTTTTATTTATTTTTTTATTTGTATAAATAATAGTAGCAAAGTTTTTAGCGCTATACATTTTAGGTTTTGTGCTTTTATTTGGTATTTTATTAAAATAAATGCTAAAAGCAGTATTTGCACGTTTTTTAAACAGCTTTTAGCTAAGCCGGTGCTATAGTTTACTTTGTTCTAAAGGTATAGAAAACCGCGCTTTAGCATGTATTTTAATAGTACAGATCTTCTGCTACTGGCTATTAATTTATTAGTACAGCTTAACCTATATGGTAATACAGCCAATATTTTAACACCAGAAAGCAAGGTATTAGATCTTTGTTTAGAAAAGCTAGGTTAAGTGATTTTAGAGTACTTAGTTACTTAAAAAAGGCTTAAGATAACGCTTACAAAATAAAGTAATTGCGTAAGGCTAAATAACAACAAAAAGGATAGTAATTTAAGGAGCACATTATTTTAAAATAGCATAACTATAGCATTAAAACCTAGCAATAAAAATAAAAGTAATTAAATACTAAATAAACTAAATATATAATTAATACAATATAAACAATAAAAATACCTATACTTTTATTTAAAAAAGAATACTTAGCAATATTAAATAACTAACTTTTTTTTATTAAATGCTTTTTAAAAACAGAATATTTGCTATTAACAAATTGTTTTACAACTTTTTTTTTTTTTTGATATGTTTTTTAAAAACGAAATATTTGAGATTATTACGTTGTTTATAGCAACTTTTTGCCTTCCAGGTTATTTTAAAAATAAAATATTTAAACTATAGTTTTTTTTTGCGGCTTATACTTATTATACTCTTTTTTTTTTTTAACACTTTTTTTTTTTTGCTGCAGCGTCTTTTTCTTTTTTTTGCCTCGTTTTTAAATATTTTATTTTTAACACTTGTAATTACATACCTTGATTAAAGGCTTAATCAGGCAATATTGCTTTTTTGCCTTAATTAATATAGCTAAAAATTTTGTTAATAAAAGAAAATTATTAAATAAAAAAAATATAAAAGTTGTTTTAAGCAACTTTTCTAAAAACTTATAGCTAACTTAGTATTTTATACGCAAAAAGGATAAAGTGCTTAAAGCTTTTTTACCTTTAATTAGAAAAGCAATATTATTAGAAATGATTAATAGCTTAAAAAACTTAGACCTTGTTTGTTATTTCGATATTTAAATTGTAGCTTTAAAAAATAAGGCGCTTTTTAAAGTTATAACTTCGGTTTGTTAATTTTTAAGTTAAAATAGTTTTTACTTTTTTGTTAATATATATAGTAAGCACTTTTTCTATTACTGTTATATATATAAAGTAAAAATGGAATATTTTAACTACTTTAAAATATTTTATTTTTTATTAGTTTGTAAGTTTAATTATTTATATTTTTTTTTTTAGCATTGATAGTTTTACAATTTTATTATAACTATTAATTATATAGCAAATTTAAAAAAACTTCTGATTTTAAAACTATGCTTTTATTTGTTGCTAACATAAAAAAACATTTTAACGAACAAAACGTTGGCCCTTTGGTTACCGGCCTGGCTTAAGGCTTTTTTAGCAACAACTAGCAATAAGATTTTTTATATAATACTTTTTAGCGCTTTATAAGTAGCCAAATGCTAAGCTTTTTATTATTTATTATATAGCAAAGCAACTTAATATTATAATAAAGCATTAGGCTTACTACTATTATAGCAGCTTGTTAGCTACTTATTAAATTTTTTAAACATTTTTATTTGCTAAACAATGTTGCTAAATATATGTTTAAAAAATTTGTTAGCAACTATTAATACTGCGCTATTATGTTTATATTATTTTATTAAAAACGCTGTTATAGTTTTAGAAATAACGTTTACTGCAAACAAAAGCGCATAGTTATTTGCTTATATATGCTTATTATTATTTTTAATATTGTAGCGGACGCTATTTATTCTAGCGCTTATATTATGCTTGCCGCTTTTGTTTAAAGTAAGGCTATATTAAAGCTGCAAATTAGCTTTTCTAAATCTAAGCCTTTTGCTTACAAAGCTATTATAAAAAACATTTACTAAGACTTGGTAAATGCTGTTTAAATGCTTAGTTAAACTACAAATTATAACAAACGTTTTAAATTATAATTTAAAATATATATGCTATATAAGCTGCTTATAGCTGTTAGTTTATAGCAGGGCATCTAAAGCTTACTATATTTTAGCAAAAAAGATTTTGCTTATATTTGTAAATAAATAGCTACTAAAATTGGCACTATAAAAGTTAGCTTTTTAAAGCTTTTTTATAAAGCTTATATAAAAAATAAGGTTAATACTATTGTTTAAGCTAACAATGCTGTAAAAATAAACAATTTTTTTTTTAATTAAACAGGCAATACTTTGCTTACTAACCTTTTTAGCTTAAATCGCAATAACTAATTTAAAAATATTTAAACTATAAAAGCTTGCGCTAAAAATAAAGTATAATGCTGCAAAAAGCAATATATTGTTATTACAAATGTTGTATCCGGTAGTTTTAAAAGATTTAGCATTATTGTTAAACAAGCTGCTTTATTATTTAATATCGACTAAAAAAATGCCAAAATATTAAAGCATGCAGAAATAATATATAGGCCGCATTAATTAGTTAGTAAGTATAAAGAACTTTAAAAAATAAAATATTTTTAAAAATATGTACTACTACTATATATAACAAGCCTACGATTTTATTACAAAAAAAGGTTAAAAGGGTTTAAAAAATGGAATATTTAACCTGTTTTTTACTATTTTATTTTTTAGCTTTTTGTGGCTACCAGATTAATAATAGCTAACTATTTTTATTTGTAACAAATATTGCACTTATATTTAATAAATTGCTTGCTTTTTTACAATTTGCTTTTTTTGTTAACAAGTGTAGCACAGGCAAAACTGTTATATATAAAAGAGTACTGGCCAATTACTACTACAAGGCCAGAATTAGTACATTAAAAAAAAGCCAGCAATATTATTTATTATTAGTTCTAATTATTTTATTAGTTATAAGCTAGACTTATAATATATTACGCAAATTTTTTTTTAATGCTTTTAATGTTTATTTGGCATATGGCGAAAACAAAGCTAAAATAAATAGGATTAAAAAGTTATATATCTTTAGTAAGGCTAGTTTATAGCAATTTATAATAGAATTTAACCTGTTTAACCCTAAAGTATGTTTATTTGATTAAAAATAAAATATTTAAATTACAGCTAAAAATATTCTGTTTTTTAATGCTTTTTTATTTTTTTTTACTTTGTTAACTATATTATAAACTGGTAAAATAGTTATTATGTTATTATATTTAACTTTTTATACCTAGCATATTAAAAAAACTAGCAAAAAAATCAAAAACTTTACTTATTTAAAAAAAAAACAATTAAGCCTTTTCAATTATAATAATAAAGATATTAACTTTGTTTTAGCTAATTAAAAAATAGAAATTGTGTTAATACTTTTAGCTTAAAAATTCAATATTTTTGTTGCTAATAAGGCTTATATATGCAAAAACTTTAAAAGTATTATATATTAGCTTATTAAATCAATTTACCAAAAGTACTTTTTGCTATTTTTAGTTATACTGCTTATAAACTACTTTAAAAATATGTTAGGCTACTTTTGTTTTAGTTTTTTAAAGCTTTTTAATTTTTTTCTTTTATTATAGCATTATAACGTGCTTGCAATGTATACAAAAAGTTTTAATTTAAATACGTTAATAGAGTTTTAGGGCTATATAAATATAAACAGTATTAACTAACTTTTAGCTTGCAATATTTTTGCTTTTATTAAACATTTAAACAATAACTAAATAACTGATTAAAAAACTAAGTTAATTAATGTGTATAATAATAAAAGCTATAAGTAGTAAACCTTATTGCTGCAACTTTTTAGCTATGTTGTTAAGCAATATAATTAAAGCTTTAATATATATAAAATTATAATTAGCTAAATTTATAAGCAGGTATTTTTGTGCTATAATATAAGTATTAAAATTAATATGCTAAATGATAAAAATATGTTGCTAAAAAACAATTTATTAAGAGCTAAATTTATTATTATATATGTTATTTTATGCAGTAATATTTAAGCGATTTATAACTTTTAGTATTTAATATATAAAAGCTGCTTTTATGCAGCATTTTTTAATAAAAACAAGGTTAACCAAAAGCGGCTAAATATAAACAATATACCTTATTATAAACAAGGCCACAATTAAAAAAATTAAAATAATATTATTATGCCTAATTTAAAAATATGAAAAAAGTTTAATATTATAATATTAAACTTTAATAATATTAAAATATTACGTTTATATAAAAATAAAAAAAATAAGTATAAAAAAAGTAATAGCAATAATAATAGCAAAAATAAAAATAACAATGCTAATAAAAATAAAGGCGATAAAAAAAATAATAATGTAAACAAAGGATTACAAAAGCAAATTGTAGCAATAAGTGTTTAGAAAATCAGAAATTTAATTCGAAATACCTGAAATAATAGCGCAAGCTATATATACAAAAAAACAAAAAACAACTTTTAGGCTATAATATTTTTAAACTGGATCGGCCAAATTAAATTCTTTTTAAAACAAAGCCAGCTTATAATATAGCTACTTTTTAGTATGCTTAATTATTTTAAAACAAAACCTAACCTAAACTATTTTAAACTACCCAATTGTGTTATTATTATGATAAAATCTTTTTAGTTTTAACAATAAGTCCTTTTTGCTTTAACAACTTAGATTTACAATATATTCTCCCTTTTTAAAAAATAAAATATTTATTTATTATAAATATTCTATTTTGTAAAGGCATACCACTAGATATTATTTTTTTTATAAAATATAATATTTTATTTAAAGTTTTGCTATATTTTATTTTTTAAAAAATTGCTAATGCTTTTAATTAAAAAAATCTATATCTTTTTTTAATTATTAAAAATTAATGTTTAAACTATTGCCTTTTATTAAACTAATAATAAAAAAGCGGCCGTTATAGCCGACTTTAATAATTTTAGCTTAAATATTGAAGTCCTGATTTGTAGTACATGTACTGCTAGGGCGGGTATTAATCTTTATAACTGCTGCTATATTAGCTTTATAGTTTTGTTATTATAAAGTGCTAACGCCTTAAACTAACTTTTTGGTTGCTTTGTTAAAATTAGCTAGTTGCGATTTGTATACTAAACTATTATAGTTGTTGTTAATATTATATATAAAAAACATAAAAGCATTATATAAAAAAAGTATTTGTAGCAGCTTGCTGCTAAAAATGTTATTAATAAAAAAATTAAAAGCGAGTTAAACATTATTGTATGCTATAAAATGATCTGGTGCTTTTATAACTAACTTTGTATTTATTATTTATTAAAAGCTATAAATTTAAACTAATCTATATTTAAAAGCTTTTTACGCTAAGTATGCAATAATATTTTTATTATTATGCAATTAGCAATAAAACATTTTAAAAATTGCTATTTATTTAAAAGCTACAGCTTTATTAACTATATTTTTTATGCTATAAAAATAGCTAAAAATAAAACTAATAAAAGTTATATGCTTTTTATTAAAATCGAAAAAATTGTAAAGCTTGTTAACTTAAACAATTTAACTGCAAGCAAGTTTATTAGTTTAGTTATAAATAATATGTTTAAAAATCTTTAAGCGGCTAAAAATAAAAATTTTAAAATAATTAAAGCTTAAAAAAAAAAAGTAAAAAAAGCTGCAGCAGCAAAAAAAAAAGCTGAAAAAAAAAAGCAAAAAGTAGAAAAAAAACGGCAAAAAAACAAGCAAAAGATTAAAAAACGTTTATGTAAACTTAAAAAGCGCAATAAAAATTGTTAAACTTTAATTAAAAAAAAAGTTAAAAATGTAAGTAGTGCTAAGCAAGCAAAAAAAGCTAAAACTTTGCAATAAATAATAAGTTTTAAAAATAAAATATTTTAAATATTTAATAATAATAATGTTATATAATGCTATAAAAACAAATAAGCCTATACTTAAAAATAAAATATCTTTATATATATTATTTTTTGTATTGCTATTTATTTTGTTTTTTTTTTTAACATTATAACTTTTTTTTTTTTATATATAGTACTGCTATATTAACTATTTGCTAGTAATAAGACTGCTATAAATATTTTATTTTTTAACCCTTTTTTTCTCCCCCTCCTCCCCCTGTTAAAATAGCAACACCTTGCCCAGCTGCCCAGCGCCAAAATAAGCGCAGTATTTAGCAAACCAACACTGCTAACGCTTCCAGATTTTAACTCTAATATTTTAACAAAAATAATAATTATAATAGCAAAAACCTGCGCTGTATTATATAAAAAAATAAATTTAACATATTTAACTAGTTTTATTTATTAAGTAAAGCACTAGTTAAAAAAGCTAACATTAATTAGATTGTTAACTTTAATAACTTTTTAAAATCTATTTTTAGCAGCATATATAATATTAACATTATTATTAATATAAAAAACAATTTAAACGTTATAGCAGTATATTATTATTTTTTAAAACTATTTAACTTAAAATATTATTTTTGTATTAACTATAAGTTTTTACTGCAGTATTATTAAGCATAAAAAATAAAATATTTATATATTATATATATTTTATTTTTTATGTTTATAATAACAAAATTTTAACTAATATATGTATAATATTTAATTTTTTTAGCTCTTTATATTTATATTTTAAAACTAACGCTGACTAAAAGTTAATTAGCAGCAGGCAAAGTTTTATTTATGCGTTATAAATTAAAGTTATATTTATTAATATTATAGCGTTAAACAAAAATAAAAACTGTTATATTGTTGCTTAAATGCAACAAAAACTTAGAGTTATATTTATTATTATAAAAAATACTAATAACGCGCTTTTAATATTATTAATTGCTATTTTGTTATATTTTATAAAAGCTAATTTTAAGCAGTTTATTAAAGTTAATATAAACATATTATTTTTAAGCTTAGTTTTATATTTTAATTATTTAATAAAAAATTAAAATAAAGCACTTTAAATATTTTAGTAGTTTTTTTATATGCAAAAACTTAAAACTAATAAGTATAAGCTTGCAAAAGTTTTATTAGCATTTATAAAGCTGCATAATATTACGTTAAACTTTAAAGTTAATTGCAGTAATAGTTGCAAAAGCAAGTAAAGCCAAACTATTTAAAATCTAACTTTTTTATTAGCTAAAACATTTTTAAAAGTTGTTTTAACTTTAAGCTTTAACCGTTTTTTTTATTAACAAGCTTATAACTTAGCAAATTAGTAGCAAACTGCAGTTTAGGTTAGGTTTTATAATATAGTTATATTAATATTTAAAGCATTTAGTTTAAAGTAAGCTGTATTATAAAAGATTTTTAATTTTTTTTTACTAGCTTTTATAAATAATAAGCAAAACTTGTTTATTAATGTTGCAAAAGCTAAATATGCTGCAGTATTAGTAAACATGCGTTATAATTTATATAAGCAAGCAACTAAAGTTTTAAACTTTGTTAGCACTATTGCTAATATTATAAGTAAAAGAATAAGCAAATTAATAATAGCTTGGCTAGCGCTTTTATTTTTATTATAAAAACAAAAACAATTTAAAACATAATTTAAAATGTTTGCTAAAAATTACTTTATAAAAATAAAAAAAAATGCTATTAAAATTGATAATAAGTTTAAATATAATTTAAAAACTGCTAATATTTTTAAAGCAGTTTTAGTTAACATAGATTTTATTAAGTTTTTTACGCTTATTAATAGCACTGCTAGCATTATAAACCACGCTAACATTTTTAATATAGCGCTAATATATTATAAGCTTTTTGCTAACGCTATTAACTACAAGGCGTTTTTTATGTTTAATGCACTTTGTTAAAACCAGCGGTTAATATTGCTAGTTTGCTAATTTAGCTTTTTATATTTTCTAACTGCTAGATTTTCTGCTTTAACCTTTTTATTCTGGTTTATGTTAAGTTTGCAAAAAAATAAAAATAAATCGGTTTAAACTGTTATTATAATATAGTTAGCTTTAGTTTAACAGTAAATAGTATGTTTTTTTATTTTCTAATGCATTAGAAATAAAATATTTTAAATTTATAAATATTTTATTTTTTAAGGCGTATGTAGTGCTTGTATAGCTACTTTTGCTGCTTTATAAAATAAAATATTTTATATTTATAAATATTTTATTTTTTAAGGCGTATATAGTACTTGTATAGCTACTTTTATTGCTTTAAAAAATAAAATATTTTATATTTATAAATATCTTATTTTTTACTTTTTATTATAATTTTTATTTAGTTATTAATTATATGTTTTTAAGCGTATAGCTTGTATTTTTAATTTAGCTAGATTTAAAGTTTATAATATTTTAACCGACTATTAGGTTATAAAGCAGGCTAAAGCAATGGCTGCATTTTGTGCAAATAGCGTATTAGCTTGTATTATAGTAGTTAATATTAACATAATTAGTTTTTTAATGTTTTATAACTAGGTGCTATTTATTTAAAGCTATATTATTAAGTTTTTGCTAAATTTGGTTTAATTATGCATTATTATTTTTTTTGCAAGTAGCTATAGTTAAAAATACTATATAAATTAGCATATTATTGCAACAAAAAGTACTTTTAATAATAATAATATTAGTTAAGCTTTAAAATTATATTTTAAAAATAATAAAATTGTAAAAATAATAATATATAAGCAATTATAGTTTGCCTAGCAGTTAAAGGTTGCATTTAGTATAAATATTAATTTATATATATAATTGGCTTAGCATGCTTTCTTTAAGTAGCATTAATGCTTTGTTTTTTTAGGTTAAATTAAGGCATTAAATATATTTTTTAATACAAGTAGCATTAAACATAAAGCTGCAGCTAAAAAAATTTTTAGCTAAATATTTAATATTAACTTGTTTACGTTTGCGCAGTTTATATCTGCTATAAATAATATAGTTAAGGATTTTCTAAACAATTATAACTAATTTATATTTATTGTAACAGCTTTGCTTAAAAATAATAAGCGCTAAAGACTATTAAGTTAGCTAAACAAGCAAATTAATATAAATCAAAAGCTAGCTGCCTAGCAAGCTTAGTATAAAAATTGGCTGCAAAATAGGTATTACGCTTAGTTAACAGATTATATAGTATTTATTAGTTACAATTTTATTAAACAGTTAAAGATTATTAATAACAATTTGGCTAACAATAACGCTTTAATTAACAGTAACAATTTAGCCAATAATAACAATTTAGCTACTAATTTAGCAAAAAAAAACAATGCTACAGCTAAAGGTGTCAATAAAAATAACAAAAACATAGCTATAGCTAAAGGTGTTAATAAAAATAGCAAAAACTTAGAAATAGCTAATAAAAAAAAGGGTACATCGAATAATTTTATTAAAAATATAGATACAAACGGCCTAGTTAATGGCGTTAATAGAGATTTTTGCTGCAATAAGCAGCTTTAAAAGTAGTTTTAATTTTTGATTACTATAAAATTTATAATCAAGTTATTATAAAGTTAGTATATAAAGTGTTAAAAAGCTAAGGTTATAATCTTTAGTTTAAGCTAAATATAATAACATAAGGTTAGCCCTCATTATTTATTTAAACAGCTATAAAAAATAGAATATTTTAATATATAAAAAATAAAATATTTTACAGTATAAATATTCTATTTTTAAAGCATAAAAATAAAAATATTTAAAAGCGTATTAATTTATAAAGTAGTTGTTAAAATTAAAATCTTTTATTTTTAACAAATAATTTTATTTAAGTAAATATAAAAAATGGAATATTTTAAAATATAAATATTCCATTTTTAAAGCATAAAAACTACAGATTATTTTTTTTATATTATTTATTATTAGTTTAGTTTTACTAAAGTTGCACACACTTTGCGCTATTTTATATTTCCATTAAGTTTATATTATTTATAACTTATTTTTACCTTTAACAATTTAACCTTTTAACCTTATAATATTTACTACGTTATAATAAACTTTTCCTTTTTTTTTTAAAGCTTAGCATGCGTTATTAAAAACAAAAATATTTAACGTAGTAAAATATAATAAAAATATAAAGCGGCCTATTAAAAACCTAATTTTATTAAAAGAAATAAAACATAGAAACGCTAAACGGCCTGGCTAAAAAAAAGAAAATAATAACATAAATAAAAACGTAAACAAAATAAAGAAAAAGTAGAAAAGGGTTTTATTAACCGGTAACTAAGAGTTAATTTGATTTTTAGGATAAGTGCGCATAAACCATTTAAAAAACAAAGAAAGTAAGGTTAATTAACACTTAACTTTATAAATATTTGTTATATAAAAAAAAAAAAACTATTTTTAGAAAGCTAATAAAAATACAAATTTAATACAATTTTTTTTTTTTTAGGATTTTTTAGCTATTTTATTATTTATGTTATATATAACTGTATTATATAATATAATTATATTATTATAGCTAGTTATATTTTTTTATTATATAATATTATATATAAATTTTTAAATAATTTTATAAATAAAAATTATAAAAATATTAAAAAATTTAAATATAATTATTATTATAATAATTTGATTATAATATTTAAAATTATTTTTTTTTAAATATATTTATATTAATATATTTTTTAATTAATTTGGCTATTTTATTAAATAAGCTACTTTTTTATTATATATTATTATATAATATAATATATAAACTTTTAAATAATTTTATTAATAAAAATTATAAAAATATAAAAAAAATATTATTAAATTTTTTTTATAATTATAAATTTAATAATATAATTTATTTTATTATAAAAATAAAATTTATAAAGTTATTAAATAATTATATAATAAAATATAAATAATTTTTATATAAGTTTAAAAAATAATTTATTTAATTAAATAACTAAATTAATTAAAAAATATATTAATTTATAATATTATTATTTTATTTAATATATTTTTTATTTTTTATTTTTAATTAATAATAATAATTTTATTTTAAATTATATAAAATTAATTTAATATTTTAAAAACTTTTTTTTTTAATATATATAATATATATTTATATTAATTTATTAATTTTATATATATATATATATATTTTAATAAATTAAAATAATTAATATTAAAAAGTTAAAAATAATATAATAAATAAAAAAATATATAAAAAATAATAATATTATAATTTTTATAAAAAATTTTTTAATAATTAATTTTTTAATTAAAATATATATAAAAAATAAATTAATTATATTTTTAATATTATTTAATTAAAATAAAAATAATTATAAAATTAAATTTATTATATATTATATAATAATTTATTTTTTAAATTATATTATATAATTTATAATATAAACTTTATATTTTTTTTTTTTATATAATAATAATATTATTAATTATTAAATAATTAATATTTTAAAAATATATATATAAAAATTAAAAATTATATAATTATTTAAATTATTTTATTTTATATTATTTTAATATAAAAATTATTATATTATTAATTTTAAATAATATTATAAAAATAATAAAATTAAAATTTTTTATATATTTTTTAAGTTTATAATTTTAAATAATATATAAAAAAGTTTTAAAAAAATAAAATTAAAATTATATAACTTAAAATTTATTATTAATTAATTAAATTATTATTTAATTATTTTTTAAATTAAGCTTTTATTTTTAATTTTTATTTTAATAACTTATAATATAAGCTAGTTTTATATATAAACAAGTTTTATACTTTTTTTAAAATACTTTATAAACTAATTTTTTATATAAAAATATTTATATTACTTTTTAATAACTTTATAAAAATAGGTTATATAACAAAATAATTAATATTATTAAATTTAAAATAAAATAACAAATTTAATAATATTTTCTTTTATTTTTTAACTATTTTATTTAAAGCGTTATTAAAAACTATATTAAAATAATTTTTACAAATTTGTTTTTTAAAGCTATATGCTTAAATAAAATAGTTATAAAATAAAAGAAAATATTATTAAATTCATTATTTTATTATAAATTTAATAGTATTAATTATTTTATTATATAACTTATTTTTATAAAGTTATTAAAAAGTGGTATAAATATTTTTATATAAAAAATTAGCTTATAAAATACTTTAAAAAAAATGTAAAACTTATTTATATATAAAACTAGCTTATATTATAAGTTATATTAAATTAAAAATTATATAATATTAAAATAATTTTTTAATATTTATTATTAAAAATATAAATTAAATTATATATTATTTTATATTATTAAAAAAAAAAATTATTAATTTAATTAATATTATTAAATAAAAAAAATTTAATTATAAAATAAAATTTTTTTTATTATATAAAAAACAAAAAAATTATAAAAATTATTAAAATAATTATTATATAAAAATATATATTTAATATTATAAAGCTTATAATAAACTTATTAAAATAATATAAAAATATTTAATAAATTAAATATTAAATAATTTAAATTAATTATATATATTATTATTAAATTATTTTTAAATATATATATAAAAGTTTAAAAAAATAATTAATTTAAATAAAAAATATATTATATTTTTTTATTTTTTTTAACTTTTTAATATTAATTATTTTAATTTATTAAAATAAATATATTATTTATATTATTAAAACTATTTTTAAAATTAAATATTATATTTTTTATTATTAAAATAACTTTTTGTTTTTAATTTATTATTTAATTAATTAATTTATAAAAAAAGTTAAAAAATTAATATATTAAATTATATTATTTTAAATATTATAATTAAATTAATATAATATTTATTTATTAATTATATTATTAAAAAACTAACTTTTTTTATAAGCTTTATATATATATTTATATATATATTTATTAAACAAAATATTTAATTAAGTTTTAAAATAATTAAAATTATATTTTTAAATATAAATAAAGTTATATTTATATTAAATATTTAAAAAATAAATAAAATATTTTTTTTTAAATTTTAAATTATTATTTTAATTTTAAATTTTATTAATTTAATTATAAAAATTATATAAAAATTAATATATAAAAATATTGTTTTATAAAACTAATTAATATATTTTATAAACTAGTTTTATATATAAACAAGTTTTATATTTTAATTTAATATATTTTATAAACTAATTTATATATAAAAATATTTATTTTATTTTTTTATTATTTTATTTAAAATGTTATTAAAAACTATATTAAAATAATTTTTATAAATTTTTTTTTTAAAGTTATACACTTAAATAAAATAGTTATAAAATAAAAAAAAATATTATTAAATTTATTATTTTATTATATAACTTTTTTTTATAAAGTTATAATAAAGTAAAATAAATATTTTTATATATAAATTAGCTTATAAAATATATTAAATTAAAATATAAAATTTGTTTATATATAAAACTAGTTTATAAAATATATTATATTTTAAATAAATATTATAAAATAAAAATACTTTTTATTATAATTAATATTTAAGTTTTATAAAAATTTAAAAATAATAAAGTTAAAAATAATTATTTAATAAAAAAAATATAAATAAATTAATAATATTATAATATTTATAAAAAATTTAAATATAATATATAAATTAATTAAATAAAAATAAAAACATTTAATAAAAAAAATTATAATTAAATTATTTAAATTAATATATAAAAAATATTAAAAAAAAATATTATTAATTAATAAATAATATTAATTTAATTATAATATTTAAAAAAAAAAAATTTTAAATATATTTATATTAATTTTATAAATATATATATTATAATTAATATTATTATTTTTATATAATTTTTATTTATAAAATTATTATAAAATATATTATTTTAAAAATATTTTTATATTTTATAATTTATTATATTATTAAATATAATAATAAATTATATTAATAATTATTATTAATATATTTTTTTATATTTTTTATATATTAATTTAAATAATTTAATTATAATTATTTTTAATTTTAATTTTAATAAAAGTTAATTATTATTTAATTTTTAATATTAAAATAATAATTTAAAGTTTAAAAAAAAAGTTTTATTTATTTTTTAAATATATATATAAATATATATATAAAGCTTATAAAAAAGTTTTATTTTTTAATATATTTATTATAATATTATTTTAAAATATTAAAAAAACTTAAATTAAAAAGTTAAAACTTATATAATAAATAAATAAATATATAAAATATAATAATATTATTAAATTAATAATATTTTTTTAAATTATATTAAATAATAATTTTTATAATTATTAAAATATTTTATTTAATTAATATTTATATTATTATTAATTTAATTATTATTTAAAAAGTTTATAATTTAATTTAATAATAATATAATATTATAATATTAAAATATAAAATAAACTTTATTTAAAAAATAATATATAATAATATTATTTAATTTTAAATATTAATAACTTAATTTATAATAATCTTCTCAAGCTTTAGGTTAAGATTACCATTGTGTTAACGTTTAACTTAAAGAAAATCAACTTAGTTTTTTTTTGCTAACTAGCTATAGCTAATTATAGGCTACAAATTTATGTTGCTATCTTTGTTGCCCTTTTGTATTAGCTAATTATAGCAAGCATTATTTTCTCTTTTTTTATAGCTTATCGCATTACTATTTTTGCAACAGCTTAATTATAGCGATGCACGATGCAAAAATTTAACGCTTTATAAAAAAAAATATTATTAACGTAATTTTACTTTTTTTTTTTTTTTTTTTTTTTTTGTTCGCTTGTTTTTTTGTTTTTAAATGTTTGTTAAACATTATACTACGCTTTACTTTTTTTGCTTTTATGCAGCTTTTTACGTTTTGCTTATTTTAGCTTATATAAAGTTATATAGATTTTCTATATATATATATCTAGCTAATATAGCCTATAGTTTATAGCTTTACTACTAATAAAAAACCAACTTTTTTTTTGTTACATTTAAAAAGTCTTTTAAAGTTAAATATAATATAATATATATTTTGTATAATAAGTTTTATATAAAACTAAAGCTTATAAAAAAGAAAAAATAATGTATAAAACAAACTTAAATAAATCATAATAATATAGGCAAACAAAATTAAAAAAAACAAACTTTAATTAGTAGTTTAGTTAATAATACACTTAAATTATAACATTTTTTTTTAAGTTTTATATTTATAAAATTAATTTAATTTATGCATAATAGCTTTGCTATAGCTGCTAAACCTATTTATATTATAGTAGCTTCGCTATTACCTCTGTTTTTTTTTTATATACTAATTAAAACTGTTGCTAATAAAAAAATGGTATAGCTTTTTTTTTATAAAACTTTTGCTAATATAAAATAAAATACTGTTTAATTTGAACTATAAATACTATTATGTTAAAGCAGGCCGCTTAAGCTTTATTAAGCATTATGCTTTTTTTTTTTAATGCGGAACGTAGTTAACAAAAACGTGCTAAAGCTTGCAAGTAAAAAGTAGCTGCTTAAAAGCAAAAGCTTTTTTATTTTGGCACCTAAGTTTGTATTATTTTTTTTGTTTTAACTTATTTGTAACTAAGTAGCCGAAATTTTATTTTGGCCGCTGTGTTAGTTTTATATTTAAAGTTAGCTTTGTTATTTTTTTTTAATATAAATATTTTGCTACGCTACTAATATTTAATAAAACAAAACTGTAAGCTATTTTTTTTTTTTATGAACAGCAACTTTTTAACCTTTGGACTCTAGCTTTTTAACTTATATATTAAAACATTTTTTTTTTAATACAAATCTGCGTTGCCTAAATTATGTAGTGACAACTTTGTTATATTTAATTCTTATAACTTTGATAATTTTAACAACTTTAATAATGTAAACGCTACAAATTTTAAATTTTTTATTTAACGCTTGCATAAAAGCTGTATTAACTATAATAATTATTCTGCTGTGCGTACACCAAACGAAAAAAAAAAGCCTTATAAAAGCAGCAATAAGTAGAGCAATTATAAAAGCTTTGACCAAAGCTTTGTAGCAAACTAGCAATTTTTAACTATTACTTTTTCTAATTGTAATCAAACTAATACAGCAGCTTTTGTTACTTTTTCTTTTGCAGCAAGCTTTATGCAAACTAATAAAAACAACAAAAAAAAAGAAAAAAAAAAGAAAAAAGAAAAAACGGTTATTTAAAGCATTCTTTAATATAATTAGCTTTTTTAGCAGTTTTTAATCCTGCTTATAAAAGAACGCAATAAAGTTTGATAACAAATTAAGCGTACGCATAAAGAGTGGTGCTTCTGCAGTAAAAACATCAACTTTAAAACTAGCTACTTTTTAGTATTAATACTATTATATAACTAGAAACAAAGCTTTTAAAAAATAAAATATTTTAAAATAAAAGATATTTTATTTTTTAAAAGCTATAAATAAATAGTTTTATTACTTTATAAAGCTGCTTATTTGTTATTAAAAAAATGCTTATAAAATAATTAAATATATTATTTTATAAAACTAGTGCTATATTATTAAAAATAGTAGACTTTATTATTAATAAAAAAATAAAGCAACAGTTATAAAGCTTATAAAATAACGATTTAGAAAACATTTCTGCTTTTTAGCTAAAGCTAAAAACTTTAGCCGTGCTTTTTTAGCATACTTTTTTAGATAATAATAAGCTAGAACTTTTTTTTTAGTTTACTGAAAACTTTTTTTAAAACTTTTAATAACAGTTGTTTATTATACAAACATATAACATTAATAGCTACTTTTTGCAGCTTTGCTTTTTAAAGAGCGTTTTATATTACTTATTTCTTTTTTTTTATTTGCTTTTATATAATACTGCGGTATTATAGAACATATATTACTTATTTAAAAGAAAATTTTTTTATATTATTTATAATATTTTGTTTAATAGTTTTAGTTTTAACAAAAAGAATATAGTTTATTTAATCTTTTTTAACTTACTTTTAATTTAAAAGCACTGCTAAATACAGTTAACATTTTAAATATAAAAACAGTTTGTAAACAACTATGTTTTGCTAGCTCTTTATTACTTTTGCTTACTTATTGTAGTTAACTAACACTTTACTAGTTTTGCTTAAGCAAAGGCAAAAGCTACGCTACAGCTAATTAAAACTTAAGCGTTTTGTTGTTATAAGCATTTGCGCTACAATATTTTTTGCAAATATGTTGCCTTATTTTAAAAACATTTCAAAAAGCTATGTAATAAGCACAAATCTGGCTATTTTATACATTTTATTATTCTTTTACAAAAGCATAACATAAAAAACGTAACAATAAGCAACTTGCTAAAAAAGGCTTTTTGCAAATTTTTTAATAACTACTTATTTAATTTAAACCTAAAGCAGCTATATTTTAACGCTATCTAAATTAACTTTGCTTTTTGTAACTTTTTTTATATTATTAGGTTTAAAAACAGAAAAAACAATAGTACGCCGTTTTTTTTATTAATGTATAAGTTAAAATGCCTGGCTAAAATATTTTGAAAAGCTGACAGCAAGTTTTGCAAGTTTAAGTTCTGTTATTATATACAGTACTTTTTTAAAAATATTGGCTTATTAAAGCTATTTAATAACTATGTTAGCTTACAGCATAAAAAGCCGGTTTTATATTAGTTTAAAGCCTATAATATGTATAAGCAGCACTTTTAAACATCAGATAAAAGTTTATCGCTTTTTAATATGCTACAGTTTGTTTTATTAGCTTTTAGCCCTAACCTTATAAAAGCTTATTATTATAGCAAAGTAAACGCGCCATTGCAAGAAAAGCAGCCGCTTTAAGTTTTAAATGTTTTTTATACTTTTTAGTTTTATAAAAAGTTGCTTTATAATATGTTTTTTATTAGCTTAGATGTTTTAACGCTGTTTATATACAGCATTTGCTATAAATATTGGATGCTTTAGTTGCATATTACTACAGCTGTTAACTTTAATATACTGCTTTTTAGCTAGAAGTATTGCTTTTTTTTGCTTATAAATAATGCTACGCATAACTTTTTTTTTTTTTTTCTGACTTAAGATTTGAATAATTTTATAATGATTTTAGCTACCTGTTTTATTAAACTTATTGAAAAACTGGCTATATTTGTATTATTAAACCCGGCTGTATTATATAACTAATTTAATGTTAATTAGCAAACTAAAAACTTATATATTAACTAAGTGCTGCTTACTTTTTTGCGGTTAACTTGTAATAGTAACATACTTTTTTAAGCAACTTAGCTATAAAGAACTAAATAAAAATGCTGCTAGCTTAATAAGAAAACGTAGCAATATTAAAGACTTAGCATTAAAAAAGTTATAAAAACGTATAGTATAACGTAACTGCTAAACAATTTGTTTAATTAGTATTTTTTTAGGCTTATTAACAATATTTTAAAACTTGTTTAAGATTTTTTTTTTAGGGCTAAATTTGGTAATAACAAGCTAAAACAAGGTGTAACCAAAGGTTTGTTAAAAGCTGCGTTGCTTTTTAAAACTATATTGTTTAAGAACTTAGTACGTATATAGCAGTATGCTAAAATATTTAACCAAAGCTATAAAGCGCAGCTATTATAAAGCAAAACTTTTAAATTAGCGCTTTAAATAGTTGTTTGCGTATATAACTCGGAGTTTTTTTATATCTACGTTTTATTTGTTGATTAGCTAAAATTTTTACGCGCAGCTTATAATACTATATTGTATAAAAGCTTGTTGGACTTTATTATAAGGCATTTTTAAGTTATAACTTTTTTTAACGTTATAAAAATATAACTTAAAGCTTTTGCAGCGTTAAAAAAAAAAAAAGTTGTTATATTAATAAGTAATTGTATACTACTGTTTAATAATAAAATATTAATACTTATTATAGCGTAGCAAAAAAAGCTAAAAAAAGCAAAAAAAAAAAGTAACGCTAATAATAATTATAATAATGCTAAATACTGGCCCTAGTTGGTTTATATACACTTAATATTAAGCAGCATTAGCAGCACTGCGTATTAAAAAACTAAAAGCTTTGTTTAGCAGTATATTAAGATTGAAACAGCTTAGCACTAAATGTTTACTAACTAAAAAGATATTATTTGTGTTAGTTAGGATAACTAGTTAAAATACTGCAAAGCGTACGCTAAATTGTATATATTTATTACATCAAACTTTAAGCGCACTAAATTTATTTATGTTTAAATAATAAAGTATAACGCTAACAACTTTCGATTTAACTTTTTTAATATTGCTTACTGTTGTTTTAAAATATTAAGTTATTAGATTTTAGAGCTAAAGCTTTTGCGCAATTTTATTATTTATTTGCTAAACACGGCGCTTATATTAACAGTACTTATATATTTTTTACTATTTGACAGTTAGCTTTAAAAATCTGCTTTTAAGTTATTTACTTTTATTTACCTTTTTATTTGCATAAATAATAATAACAAAGTTTTTAGCGCTATATATTTTAAGTTTTATGCCTTTATCTAGTATTTTACTAAAATAAATGCTAAAAGCAGTATTTGCATGTTTTTTAAACAGCTTTTAGCTAAGCTAGTACTATAGCTTACTTTGTTTTAAAAGTATAAAAAACCGCGCTTTAGTATATATTTTAATAGCACAAATCTTTTGCTACTGGCTATTAATTTATTAGCGCAGCCTGACCTATGTAGCAATATAGCTAATATTTTAACATTAAAAAGCGAAGTATTGGATCTTTGTTTAAAAAAGCTAAGTCAAATAATTTTGGAGTACTTAGTTATTTAAAAAGAGCTTAAAATAGCGCTTACAAAATAAAATAACTGTATAAGGCCAAATAACAACAAAAAAAATAATAATTTAGAAAGCATATTATTTTAAAATAGCATAACTACAATATTAAAACCTAGCAATAAAAATAAAAGTAATTAAATATTAAATAAGCTAAATATATAATTAACATAATATAAATAATAAAAGTATTTGTACTTTTATTTAAAAAAGAATACCTAGCAATATTAAATAACTAACCTCTTTTTATTAAGTGCTTTTTAAAAACAAAATACCTGCTATTAACAAGTTGCCCCGCAACCCTTTCTTTTTTTTAATATATTCTTTAAAAACAGAATATCTAAGATTGTTATGTTGTTTATAGCAACCTTTTGCTTTCTAGGTTACTTTAGAAATAAAATATTTAAACTATAGCTTTTTTTTGCGGCTTATACTTATTATACTCTTTTTTTTTTTTAATACCTTTTTTTTTTTGCTGCGGCGCCCCCCCCCCCTCCTCCTGCCTTGTTTTTAAATATTTTATTTTTAACACTTGTAACTATATACCTTGATTAAAGGCCTAATTGGGCAATATTGCCCCCCTGCTTTAGTTAATATAGCTAAAAATTCTGTTAATAAAAAAAAATCATTAAATAAAAAAAATATAAAAGTTGTTTTAAGCAATTTTTTTAAAAACTTATAGCTAACTTAGTATTTTGTACGCGAAAAAAATAAAGTGCCTAAAGTCTTTTTACCCCTAATTAAAAAAGTAACATTATTAAAAGTAATTAGCAGCTTAAAAAACCTAGACTTTGTTTGTTGTTTTAATATTTAAATTGTAGCCTTAAAAAATAAGGCGCTTTTTAAGGTTATAATTTTGGTTTATTAATTTTTAAGTTAAAATAGTTTTTATTTTTTTATTAATATATATAGTAAGCACTTTTTTTACTATTGTTATATATATAAAATAAAAATAAAATATTTTAATTATTTTAAAATATTTTATTTTTTAAACAGTTTATAAGTTTAGTTACTTATACTTCTTTTTTTAGCATTAATAGTTCTGCAACCTTATTATAACTATTGATTATATAGCAAATTTAAAAAGACTTTTGATTTTAGAACTATGCTTTTATTTGTTGCTAATATAAAAAAATACTTTAATAAATAAAACGTTAGCTTTTTAGTTACTAGCCCGGCCTAAAGCTTTTTTAATAACAACTAGCAACAAAACTTTTTATATAATGCTTTTTAGCGCTTTATAAATAGCTAAATGCTAAGCTTTTTGTTATTTACTGCATAATAAAGTAACTTAATATTATAATAAAGCATTAAGCTTGCTACTGTTATAGCAGCTTGTTAGCTGCTTACTAAATTCTTTAAATACTTTTGTTTGTTAAACAGTATTGTTAAATATATGTTTAAAAAATTTGCTAGCAATTATTAGTACTGCGCTATTATGTTTATATTATTTTATTAAAAACGCTGTTATAATTTTAAAAATAACGTTTATTATAAACAAAAGCGTATAGTTATTTGCTTATATATGCTTATTATTATTTTTAATGCTATAACAAACATTATTTATTTTAGCGTTTATATTGTGTTTGCTGCCTTTGTTTAAAGTAAAGCTATATTGAAGCTGCAGATTAGCTTTTTTAAATTTAAGCCCTTTGTTTACAAAGCTATTATAAAAAACATTTATTAAAACCTAGTAAATGTTGTTCAAATGTTTAATCAAATTATAAATTATAATAAACGTTTTAAATTACAATTTAAAATATATATACTACGTAAGCTGCTTATAGTTATTAGTTTATAGCAGAGCACTCAAAGCCTACTGCATTTTAGTAAAAAAGATTTTGTTTATATTTGTAAATAAATAGCCACTAAAATTAGTATTATAAAAGTTGGCTTTTTAAAGCCTTTTTATAAAGCCTATATAAAAAATAAAGTTAATACTATTGTTTAGGCTAACAATGCTATAAAAATAAACAATTTTTTTTTTAATTAAATAGGTAATACCTTGCCTGCTAACCTTTTTAGCTTAAATTGCAATAACTAATTTAAAAATATTTAAACTATAAAAGCTTGCGCTAAAAATAAAGCATAACGCTATAAAAAGCAATATATTGCTATTACAAATGCTGTATTTAATAGTTTTAAAAAACTTAGCATTATTGTTAAATAAGCTGCTTTATTATTTAATATTAATTAAAAAAATGCTAAAATATTAAAGCATGCAAAAATAACATATAAGCTGTATTAATTAGTTAATAAGTATAAAGAACTTTAAAAAATAAAATATTTCTAAGAATATGTATTACTACTATATATAACAAGCCCACAATTTTATTACAAAAAAGAAAAGGAGAAGGAGAGGGTTTAAAAAATAGAATATCTAACCTGTTTTTTACTATCTTATTTTTTAGCCTTTTATAGCTACCAGATCAACAACAGCTAACCATCTTTATTTGTAACAAATATTGCACTTATACTTAGTAAACTGCTTGCTTTTCCACGATTTGCCTTCTTTGCCAACAAGTATAGCACAAACAAAACTGTTATATATAAAAAAGTATTAGCCAACTATTATTACAAGGCTAGAATTGGCATATCAAAAAAAAGCCAGCAATATTACCCATTATTAGTTTTAACTATTTTATTAGTTATAAGCTAAACCTACAATATATTACACAAATTTTTCTTTAATGCCCTTAATATTTATTTAGCATATAGCAAAAGTAAAACCAAAATAAATAAAATTAAAAAGTTGCATGTTTTTAATAAAGCTAGTTTATAACAACTTATAACAAAACTTAACCTGTTTAACCTTAAAATATGTTTATTTAATTAAAAATAAAATATTTAAATTACAGCTAAAAATATTCTGTTTTTTAATGCTTTTTTATTTTTTTTTACTTTGCTAACTATATTATAAACTAGTAAAATAGTTATTATATTATTATATCTAACTTTTTATACCCAGCATATTAAAAAAACTATTAAAAAAATTAAAGATTTTATTTATTTAAAAAAAAAACAATTAAGCCTTTTTAATTATAATAATAAAAATATTAACTCTGCTTTTACTAATTAGAAAATAAAAATTATATTAACATTTTTAGCTTAAAAATTTAGTATTTTTGTTGCTAATAAAGCTTATATATATAAAAACTTTAAAAGTATTATATATTAGCTTATTAAATCGATTTATTAAAAATGCTTTTTGTTGTTATTAATTATATTGCTTATAAACTACTTTAAAAATATGTTAAGCTATTTTTGTTTTAGTTTTTTAAAGCTTTTTAGTTTTTTTTTTTTATTATAGCATTATAACGCTTTTGTAATATATATAAAAAGTTTTAATCTAAATATGCTAATAAGGTTTTAAAGCTATATAAATATAAATAGTATCGACCAACTTTTAGCTTGCAATACTTTTGCTTTTATTAAATATTTAAACAACAGCTAAATAACTAATTAAAAAACTGAGTTAATTAATGTATACAATAATAAAAGCTATAAGTAATAAACTTTGTTGCTGCAACTTTTTAGCTATATTGCTAAGCAGCATAGTTAAAGCTTTAATATATGTAAAATTATAATTGGCCAAATTTATAAGCAGATATTTTTGCGCTATAATATAAATATTAAGATTAATACGCTAAATAGCAAGAGCATGTTGCTAAAAAACAATTTATTAAAAGCCAAGTTTATTATTATATATATTACTTTGTATAACAATATTTAAGCAATTTACAACTTTTAATATTTAGTATATAAAAGCTGCTTTTATATAGCATTTCCTAATAAAAACAAAGTTAATTAAACGTAGCTAAATGCAAACAATATGCTTTATTGCAAATAAAGCCACAATTAAGAAAATTAAAATAATATTATTATGCTTAACTTAAAAATATAAAAAAAGTTTGATATTATAGCATTAAACTTTAATAATGTTAAAACATTACGCTTGTATAAAAATAAAAAAAACGAGCGCAAAAAAAATAATAGCAATAGCAATAACAAAAATAAAAATAACAATGCTAATAAAAATAAAAGCGATAAAAAGAATAATAATGCAAACAAAAGATTATAAAAGCAAATTATAGCAATAAATGTTTAAAAAGTTAAAAATCTGATTTAAAATACTTAAAATAATAGTGCAAGCTATATATATAAAAAAACAAAAAACAACTTTTGGGCTATAATGCCTTTAAACTAGATTAGCTAAATTAAATTCTTTTTAAAACAAAGCTAGCTTATAATATAGCTACTTTTTGGTGTGTTTGACTATTTTAAATTAGAACTTAACCCAAACTATTTTAAACTACTTAATTGTATTGTTATTATAATAGAATTTTTTTGGTTTTAACAGTAAGTTTTTTCTGCTTTAACAACTTAAATTTATAATATTATCTTCTTTTATATTAATAGTAATAAAGCGGCCAAAAAATAGAATATTTCTTTATTATAAATATTTTATTTTTTAATAGCATACTACTGAACATTAACCTTCCCCTCTTTTTTTAAAAAATAGAATATTTATTTATTATAAATATTTTATTTTATAAAGGCATACTACTAAATATTATCCTTTTTATAAAATAGAATATTTTATTTAAAGTTTTGTTATATTTTATTTTTTAAAAAATCGCTAATGCTTTTAATTAAAAAAATTTATATTCTCTTTTAACTATTAAAAATTAATGTCCAAACTATTGCCTTTTATTAAACCAATAATAAAAAAGCGGCCGTTATAGCCAACTTTAATAATTTTAGCTTAAATATTAAAGTTCTAATTTGTAGTATACGTACTGCTAAAACAGGTATTAATTTTTATAACTATTGCTATGTTAACTTTGTAGTTTTGCTATTATAAAGTGCTAACGCTTTAAACTAATTTTTTGGTTGCTTTGTTAAAATTGGCTAGTTGCAATTTGTATACTAGATTATTATAATTGTTATTAATACTATATATAAAAAACATAAAGGCATTATATAAAAAAAGTACTTGTAGTAGCTTGCTATTAAAAGTGTTATTAATAAAAAAATTAAAAGCAAGTTAGGCATTATTGTATGCTATAAAATAATCTGGTGCTTTTATAACTAATTTTGTACTTGTTATTTATTAAAAGCTATAAATTTAAGCTAATTTATATTTAAAGGCTTTTTGCGCTAAGTATGCAATAACATTTCTATTATTGCGCAATTAGCAATAAAACATTTTAAAGATTATTACCTACTTAAAAGCTACAGCTTTATTAACTATATTTTTTATATTATAAAAATAGCTAAAAATAAAACTAATAAAAGCTATACGCTTTTTACTAAAATTAAAAAAATTGTAAAGCTTGCTAACTTAAACAATTTAATTGTAAACAAGTTTATTAATCTAGTTGTAAATAATATGCTTAAAAATCTTTAAGCGGCTAAAAATAAAAACTTTAAAACGATTAAAGCTTAAAAAAAGAAGGTAAAAAAAGCTGCAGCAGCAAAAAAAAAAGCTGAAAAAAAAAAACAAAAAGCAAAAAAAAAACAGCAGAAAAATAAGCAAAAAACTAAAAAACGTTTGTATAAACTTAAAAAGCGTAACAAAAATTGTTAAACTTTAACTAAAAAAAAAGCTAAAAATGTAAGTAGTGTTAAGCAAGCAAAAAAGGCTAAAACTTTGCAATAAATAGTAGGTCTTAAAAATGAAATATTTTAAATACTTAGTAATAACAATGTTATATAATGCTATAAAAACAAATAAGCTTACATTTAAAAATAAAATATTTTTATATATATTATTTTTTGCACTACTATTTATTTTGCTTTTTTTTTTAATACTATAACTTTTTTTTTTTTATATATAGTACTGTTATATTAATTATTTGCTAGCAATAAAACCGTTATAAATATTTTATTTTTTAACCTTTTTTTGCCAAGATGGTAACACTTTGCTTAGCTGCTTGGCGCTGGAATAAGCGCAGTATTTAGCAAACTAATACTGCTAGCGCCTTTAGATCTTAACTTTAATATTCTGACAAAAATAATGATTATAATAGCAAAAACTTGCGCTATATTATACAAAAAAATAGATTTAACACATTTAATTAGTTTTATTTATTAGGTAAAACATTAGTTAAAAAAGCCAACATTAACTAGATTGCCGACTTTAATAACCTTTTAAAATCTATTTTTAGCGGCGTATATAACATTGATATTATTATTAGTATAAAAAACAATTTAAGCGTTATAGCAGCATATTGTTATTTTTTAAAACTATTTAACTTAAAATGTTATTTTTGTACTAACTATAAGTTTTTACTACAGCATTACTAAGCATAAAAAATAAAATATTTATATATTATACATATTTTATTTTTTATATTTATAATAATAAGATTTTAATTAATATATATATAACATTTAATTTTTTTGGCTTTTTGTACTTATATTTTAAAACTAACGCCGACTAAGAGTTAATTAGCAGCAGGCAAAGTTTTATTTATGCGTTATAGATTAGAATTGTATTTATTAATATTATAGCGTTAAAAAAAAATAAAAACTGTTATATTGTTGCTTAAATGTAATAAAAACTTAGGGTTATATTTATTATTATAGAAAACATTAGCGACACGCTTTTAATATTATTAATTGCTGCTTTGTTACATTTTATAAAGGCTGATTTTAAGCAGTTTATTAAAGTTAATATAAACATATTATTTTTAAGCTTAGTTTTATGTTTTAGTTATTTGATAAAAAATTAAAGTAAAGCATTTTAAATATTTTAATAGTTTTTTTGTATGCAAAGATTTAAAACTAATAAGTATAAGCTTGCAAAAGTTTTATTAGCATTTATAAAGCTGTATAATATTATGTTAAACTTTAAGGTTAATTATAATAATAGTTATAAAAGCAAATAAGGCTAAACTATTTAAAATCTAACTTTTTTATTAGTTAAAATATTTTTAAAAGTTGTTTTAATTTTAGGCTTTGACTGCTTTTTTTATTAACAAGCTTATAACTTGGCGAATTGGCAGCAAACTATAGTTTAGGTTAGGTTTTATAATGCAGTTATATTAGTATTTAAGGCATTTAGTTTAAAGTAAGCTGTATTATAAAAGATTTTTAATTTTTTTTTATTAGCTTTTATAAATAATAAGCAAAATTTGTTTATTAACGTTGTAAAAGCTAAACATGCTGTAATATTAGTAAACACGTGTTATAATTTATATAAGCAAGCAACTAAAGCTTTAAACTTTGTTAGTATTATTGTTAATATTATAAGTAAAAAAACGGGCAAATTAATAATAGCTTGGCTAGCGCTTTTATTTTTATTATAAAAACAAAAATAATTTAAAACGTAGTTTAAAATGTTTATTAGAAATTATTTTATAAAAATAAAAAAAAATGCTATTAAAATTAATAATAAGTTTAAATATAATTTAAAAACTGTTAATATTTTTAAAGCAGTTTTAGTTAATATAGATTTTATTAAGTTTTTTATGCTTATTAATAGCATTGCCGGCATTATAAACTACGCTAACATTTTTAATATAGCGCTAATATATTGTAAGCTTTTTGCCAACGTTATTAATTGTAGGGCGTTTTTTATATTTAATGCACTTTGTTAAAACCAGCGGTTAATATTGCCGGTTTGCCGATTTAGCTTTTTATACTTTTTAATTGCTAAATCTTCCGCTTTAACTTTTTTACTCCGGTTTATGCTAGGTTTGCAAAAAAATAAAAATAAGTTGGTTTAAACTATTATTATAACACAGTTAGCTTTAGTTTAACAGTAAATAACATGTTTTTTTATTTTTTAATGCATTAAAAATAAAATATTTTAAATTTATAAATATTTTATTTTTTAAGGTGTATGCAGTACTTGTATAGCTATTTCTGCTGCTTTATAAAATAAAATATTTTATATTTATTAATATTTTATTTTGTAAGGCGCATACAGTACCCGTATAGCTATTTTTACTGCTTTAAAAAATAGAATATTTTATATTTATAAATATTTTATTTTTTACTTTTTATTATAATTTTTATTTAGTTATTAATTATATGTTTTTAAGCGTGTGGCTTGTATTTTTAATTTGGCCGGATTTAAAGTTTATAATATTTTAACCGACTATTAGGCTATAAAGCGGGCTAAAGTAATAGCTGCATTTTGTACAAATAGCGCGTTAGCTTGTATTATAGTAATTAATATTAACACAATCGGTTTTTTAGTGTTTTATAATTAAATGCTGTTTATTTAAAGCTATGTTATTAAGTTTTCGCTAAATTTGGTCCGATTATGCACTACTATTTTTTTTATAAGTAGCTATAATTAGAAATACTGTATAAATTAGTATATTATTGCAACAGAAAGCATTTTTAATAATAACAATATTGGTTAAGCTTTAAAGTTATATTTTGAAAGTGATAAAATTGTAAAAATAATAGCATATAAGCAATTGTAGTTTGATTGGCAGTTAAAGGTTATATTTAGCATAAATATTAACTTATATATATAGTTGGCTTAGCATGCTTTTTTTAAGTAGTATTAATACTTTGTTTTTTTAAGTTAAGTTAAAATATTAAATATGTTTTTTAATATAAGTAGCGTTAAATATAAAGCTGTAGCTAAAAAAATTTTTAGCTAAATGTTTAATATTGATTTGTTTACGCTTGCGCAGTTTATATTTGCTACAAACAATATAGTTAAAGATTTTTTAAACAATTATAACCGATTTACGTTTATTGCAACAGCTTTGCTTAAAAGTAATAAGCGTTAAAGATTATTAGGTTGGCTAAACAAACAAATTAGTATAAATTAAAAGCTAGCTGCTCGGCGAGCTCGATATAAAAATTAGCTGCAAAATAGGCATTATATTTAGTTAATAGATTATATAGCACTTATTAGTTACAATTTTATTAAACAGTTAAAAATTATTAATAACGATTTGGTTAACAATAACGCTTTAGTTAACGGTAATAATTTAGCTAATAATAACAACTTGGCTACTAATTTAGCAGAAAAAAATAATACTACAGCTAAAAGTGTTAATAAGAATAACGAAAATATGGCTATAGCTAAAGGTGTTAATAAAAATGGCAAGAATTTAGAAATGGCTAATAAAAGAAAAAGTATATCGAATAGTTTTATTAAAAATATAAATATAAACAGCTTAGTTAATGGCGTTAATAAAGATTTTTGCTGCAGTAAGCGGCTTTAAAAGTAGTTCTGGTTTTTGATTACTATAAAATTTATAATCAAGTTATTATAAAATTAGTATATAAAGTGTTAAAAAGCTAAGGTTATAATTTTTAGTTTAGGCTGAATACAATGGTATAAAGTTGGCCCTTATTATTTATTTAAGCAGTTATAAAAAATGGAATATTTTACAGTATAAATATTTTATTTTTAAAGTATAAAAATAAAAATATTTAAAAGCGTATTAATTTATAAAGTAGTTGTTAAAATTAAGATCTTTTATTTTTAGCAAATAATTTTATTTAAGTAGGTATAAGAAATAAAATATTTTAAAGTATAAATATTTTATTTTTAAAGCATAAAAACTACAGATTATTTTTTTTATATTATTTATTATTAGTTTAGTTTTACTAAGGTTGCATACACTTTATGCTGTTTTATATTTTTATTAAGTTTATGTTATTTATAACTTATTTTTACTTTTAACAATTTAACTTTTTAACCTTATTATATTTACTACGTTATAGTAAACTTTTCTTTTTTTTTTTAAAGCTTAGTATGCGTTGTTAAAAACAAAAGTGTTTAACATAGTAAAATATGGTAAAAATATAAAGCGGCCTGTTAAAAACTTAATTTTATTAGGGGGGGTAAAACATAAAAACGCTAGGCGGCCCGGCTAAAAAAAAAAAAATAGTAATATAAATAAAAACGTGAACAAAATAAAGAAAAAGTGGGAAAGGGTTTTATTAACCGGTAACTTAAAGTTAATTTAATTTTTAGGGTAAGTGTGCACAAACCATTTAAAAAACAGGGGGGGTAAGGTTAATTAACACCTAACTTTGCAAATATTTGTTATATAAAAAAAAGAAAACTATTTTTAAAAAGCTAATAAAAATGTAAATTTAATACTATTTTTTTTTTTGGATTTTCTAGCTATTTTATTATTTATGTTATATAACATATTTTATAAGCTAGTTTTATATATAAGCAAGTTTTATACTTTGGCTTAGTATACTTTATAAGCTACTTTATATACAAAGGTATTTATTTTATTTTATTATAACTTTATAAAAAAGGGTTATATAATAAAATAATAAATTTAATAATATTTTTTTTTATTTTATAGTTATTTTATTTAAGCATATAGCTTTAAAAAATAAATTTATAAAAATTATTTTAATATAATTTTTAATAATATTTTAAATAAAATAGTTAAAAAATAATAAAAAATATTATTAAATTTATTATTTTATTATATAACTTTTTTTTATAAAATTATAATAAAATAAAATAAATATTTTTATATATAAAATAATTTA
>MU377145.1:0-19618 GCA_022495195.1 Xylaria digitata
ATAAAATATAATGTTTTTAATTAAAAAATGCTTGCTATTATAAAATGTTTTAAGCATTAATAGCATTATTTATAAAAAAGCAAATTATTTGTTAAAGTTTTAATTAATTATATTAATTTGTAAGCCTTTATAAAAACGTTTAAATTAAATAGCAAATAAGCTTAATAGTATATATATTTAGCTTTTTTTAATTTTATTATTAAATATAAAAAAAATAAGCAAAATAAAGCCGATATATTTTTATACCGCCTTAATTATATAGCTTATAAAGCTTAAAATGTTAATTTATTTTTTTTGTTAAAACAGAAAATTAAAATAGCTAATGCTAAAATAAAAAATTATATTTTTAAAACTTTTATAAAAAAAATTTTTGTTATTAAATTAGCTATAAAATATATTATTTTTGTATAAGCAGTTATATATTATTATATATATATAGCTATAAATAATAAAAACTTTTAAAATTTAGAAATTTAATAAAGTTTATAAAACCTAATTTTTTAAATTTAAAAAAAAGATTTTAAATATTATTAGTTATGCAAACAACTTTTAAATAAATAGTTTATAAAGCTTTAATAGTTTATTAAAAAAATTTTATTATAATATAAAAACAAAGCGTATATTTTTTTTAAAAAATTAATTTATTTTTAATTTATTAAACTATATTATAATAATTTTATAACTAAACATTTTAGTTAAAATTATATATTAAAATTATTATAGCAAAAGTTTTATTAGCAGATTATAAAAGCAAATGTTTATAATTATATAATTAAATATGTTATTTGTTTTAAATTTAAAATAAAATATTATTAAAAATATAATGCTTTAAATACTTTTTTAATATTTATTAGCTTTATAAAAAAATTATTTATAGATTTTATTATTAAGTTATTTAAAATATTTTATTATAAAATTATTATTAATATAATATTTGTAATAATTAATTAATTTATTAAATTTATATATTTATTTTTTGTTAATATTATTATTATTATTATTTAGTTAGCAGTTTTATTTTATAAAAAAATAAAATGTTATTTTAAAGCTTTTATAAATATAATTTTTAATAAAGATTTTATTTTTATTAATTAGTTTTAATTAAATTTATATTATTATTTTAAAATTAAAAAAAAACTTTTAATTGCGTTTTATTTTTAAATTAATAATTAAACCAAAAAAATAAACTAAATTATAAAAAGCTATTTTTAATGTTTTGTTAATAGTAAATAAACTAATTAGCTTTAGCTATTACTACAAGCTTTTTGTCACGTTTGAAAAATCTCTTGAGGTCAAGTATAATATAATGTATATTCTGTATAATAGGTCTTATACAAGACTAAAGCTTGTAAAAGCAAAGAATAGTGTTACGAACCAACAGGAAGACGGCCTGAAAGAAGGACCTAGCGCGGTTATAGACCAAATGAGGGGCTGGACCAGGAGATAAGCTATAGCTAATCATGGGCGCAAGGGTTACGTGATGGATAGTTGGAATAGCTAGCTATCCATTGTTATCCAGGATAGTTGGGATAGCCAGCTATTTATTGCTATCCAGAATAGTTGGAATAGCTAGCTATTTATTGCTATTTAAAAAACATGTAAAAGAAAGAAATATTATAAGAACGTAAAAAGTTTTTTTTATAATTAATATTAGTTTTTTTTTATTTTACTGTTTAATTTAAGCTTATAGTTTAGTTTTTGGAATATATTATAAAGGAGTTAACTTTTTAACAAATATTTTTTTGCAATATTTTTTATAGCATTTTTTATTAAGCGTTACTTTTTTAATTATATAAATTAAACAACAATTTATATTTATAAATAAACTAACTTATATAAAAAGTTTACTTGTATATAAAATAAAACCTGTTTATTATATTTTAAACAGTCGACTTTTTTAGGTGTTATATAATATTGCATAAAAGTACAAAGCAAAATAGCGGAACTTATAAACCTGATTTTAAAAGCAATAACTTTTGCCTTAAATTAGTTATAAATAAGAATCGACCAATTTAAATTAATAAATCAGCATTTTAACAAACAAGTTAATAATATATAACGTACGAATTAGCAACTTAAAAATTAATTTAATAATGCATTTAAAATTAAATAACATAAACCTAACAAACTAAACAAGTTTAAAAGATCTTAAAAACATTTTAAAGGATTTTTAACTTAAGTTAAAGCTTATATAAAGCATTATAAAAAAGATTTTTAAAATAAGAAAAAAAAAGTTTTTTGTGCAGCAGAATTTTTAGCAAAAAGTGCGCTAAAATAGTTTGAACTATAAATAAAAAAATATATAAAAACAAAAAAAAACGATTAAGGCGTTAAAACTAAAAATATGTTTAAAAATATAAACAGATTTGCTAAAGCTTTAACAAACATATATAAAAATCTAAAAAAAGAATAGCAAATTAAACAGCAGCTGCTAAAAATTAAATAAACTAAACTAACGTATAAATATGTAGCAAAGTTTTGCAAACTAGTGTTATAAACTTTATAAAACAATAACAATATTTTAATAGCGATTTTTTATAAAAAGTTAAAAAATCTAGTTTAAAATAAACTTTATAAAAATAACCGACTAAAAGATTTCGAAAAGTATATAGCTAAAGCAATTAAAATTAATAATTAATTGTTTAAAAAATAATAACAAAAAAAAAAGCGAAAATCGAATTTTATAGCTAATATAAAACAAACTTAAAAAACATAAACAACAGCAACAGGTACATATTTAAAACTAATAAAACTTAGGGCTGTAATTACTATAAAGCTTTTAAAAAAAAAATAAAACTAAATTAAATGTTTTAACTGTAAACAAAAAAAGCATTATGCAAAAAAGTGTAAAAAGTTTAAACGTTTATAAAACAAAAAGCATTTTAAGCTAACGCAAATATTTATAATAAAAATCTAAATAAAATAAACTATTAAATAACAATAATAAACAAAATATATTAAAAAATGTAAAACATATTTAAAACTATATTAAAAATGCAAAATATATTTATATACAAAAAAATTTATATACGTATAAAACATAAAATGTTTTTGTTAAAAAAATAGCAATAACTGTTATATTTATACAAATAAATAAATTATAAAAAAAAAAAAAAAATGCAAAATTATAACTTTTATTTATAAAACTGCAAGCATTAATAACAATTTTATAAATAACAATTGGTTAAAAAGTAAACAATGTTTAATAAAACAAAATTGCAAATATAAGTAATATAACTACTAAAATAACTTAAAATAGCTTAAAAATGCTATAGCAAAATTAATTTAATAAAAAAATATACGTTATTAAATTATTAAAAATAACTAAATAAAATAAAAACGAGATTTTAAAACTATTTATAAAGTATTATAAAAAGAACTAACAAGCATATAATAGCTAAAATTAATAAAAATTTAAAAAATAAAAAAATTAAAATTGTTAATAAAAGCAAAAACTAATATTACTAACAACTTAAAAACAATTATATAATTTATAGCAATAAGTTATTAATACAATAAAACAATAATGCTAAAAAAAAATTAGCTGTTATTAAAACACAAAATATATTATAAAATCTTTTAAACATACTATATAATATATTAATGTTATATTTATATAGTAAACAAAATATAAAACTAATAGTTTTTATAACAAATTAACAAAAATTTAATAAAAAAACTATATAAAATTAATAAAGTTAAACATTTGTTATTTAAATATTAAAACTTAAATAAATATGCTATTTTTAAAAAAAATTTAAAACAAACTTAAAAATATATTAGTTATAAAAAAAAATTAAGATTATATATTTATAACTAGTGTTAAGTATGTGTAATAAAAAAATTAAAAATTTATTAAAAAAAACAAAAAGTTAAAGCTAAAGCTAATATATAACAATTTACTTTTAAAAAAAAAAAAAGTTATTTTTATAAACAAAAAAAAATTTAAAATAATAAGCGGCAATATTTTTTAATATAATATTTAAAATGTTAGCTTAAAATAATAAAAATAATAAAAACAAAAGCAAAAATTAATAATAAAAAGCCTAAAAAATAAAAAATAATAATAAGCAGTTGGCATAAACTAACAACTGTTTTAATTAATAAAAAAGTTTTTATATACAGCAAACATATATATAAAAACATAAATATTAGTAAATATAAGCTATTAAAAAAAGCAAATAAAGGTTTTATTTAATATAAAAGCTTTATAAAATTTTATTTTTTTATAATTTGTTTAAAAAACAAAAATATTAACAAAGTTTAAAAATAACCTTTATTTATTTATAACAATTAATAAAAGTTTTAATATTTATAACAATAGTATAGTTAGATAAAAAACTATAAAACTTCTTTTTAATATTTATAATTATAAAAAAAGATTTATGTTTAATATTATTAATACGTACAGTTTTAATATAATTTTGAAAATATCTTAGTTAAAAAAAAGCAATCTTAAAGTAAATTAAGGCATTGGCTAGCTTTAATAAAATATGCCAAAAAGAAATTTAGCTTTTAATAAGCTAAAAAAAGCATTAAGCAAATTTAAAAAAGGTATAACAATGTATTTAGTAGTTAAAAAACTAAAAAATAAACAAAAAAATAACGTATTAAAAAAGTACGCAGAGTTTGCTAACTTATTTAAACAATTAAAAAAAACAAGATTATTAAAATATAACAAATAAAATTATTATATACTTTTAAAAGAAAAACAACATTTAAAACATTTTTTAATATATAAAATAAATTAAAATTAGCTAAAAAAGCTAGATTAATATTTAAAAAAGAATTTAAAAAAGAGATTTATTTAATTATTATAATTTTTAGCAGAATATTTAATTTTATAAGTATTAAAGAAAATAAAAAAGAATAAAGAATTAAAATAAAAATTAATAGTTAATTACTGCTATAAAAATTTTATAACGCAAAAATTTGCAAAATTAATACTATAAATTAACAATTTAAAAAATTAATTTTATAAAGCAAAATAGTTTATAGCGTTAGATTTGCCAAACGTTTATTATTAAATATAAATAGTTAAAAAAAACAAATAAAAAATAGCATTTAAAATATTTTATAAACTATATAAATATTAGGTAATGCTATTTAAGCTTATTAATACATTAGCAAGTTTTTAAGAAATAATTATAAATATGCTGCAAAACTATTTAAATTAAATTGTAATAGTTTATTTAAATAATATTCTAATTTATTTAGAAACTTTAAAAGAGCATAAAAAATATATAAAAAAGATATTTAAAGTATTATAAAATATTAAACTAAAAGTTTATTTAAATAAAAGCAAGTTTTATATATAAAAAGTGGACTTTTTAAAATTTATTATAATTTTAAGCAAAATAAGAATTTAGAAATTTAAAATTAAAGCAGTAAAAAAATAGCTTATATTAATTAGTATTAAAAATATAAAATTATTTATAAGATTTATTAACTATATACAACTTTTAGTTATAAAATTTAAGAAATATGCGGCATTATTTATAAATTTTATAAAAAAAAACGTAGTGTTTAAATAAAAAGCAAAAAAGCAGAAAACGTTTAAATAAATTAAAAAAGCAATTTTTATAAAACTAGTAATATAATTATTAAACTTAAACAAGGAATTTAAAATTAAAGTTAACGTATATAATATAGCAATAGGTAAACAATTAAAACAGCAAAATAAAAATAAAAAGCTATATTTAGTGGCATTTTTTTTAAAGAAATTTTTAAAATTAGTAATAAATTATTAAATATTAAACAAAAAGCTTATAGCTATAGTTTAAGCATTTAAAAAATAAAAACATTATTTAAATAAAACTTTAATATTAGTTAAGGTTTTTTTAAACTATAAAAATTTAACTTTGTTTATAACAACTAAGGTCTTAAATAAATAACAAGTTAAATAAGCAGAATTTTTGTTGTAATTTAATTTTAAAATTATTTATATTAAAAGCAAAAAGAATTAAAAAGCAGATATTTTAAGCTGAAAAAACGAATATAAAGCAGATTAATTAAAAAAAAGCTAAATATTATTTTAAAAAAGATTTAAAAAAACTTTTATTTTAGCATTAGCATATATAAAACAGTTATTTAATAATTAATAAACAAAACAAATTAAAAAAATAGCATTGCATTTAGTACTAAATGTAATACTAAGCTTAATTAACAAAAATAAATAGCTTAAATATAAAATAAAAGTAGTAATATTTAATAATTTACAAAAAAAATTTGCTTGGCATTTTTATAAAACACTATTATATAAATATTAAGGATTTTATAAAACTTATAAAAGGTTTAAACATAATTTTGTAATATAGAATTAAAATTAAATTTTTAAAACAGTATGCAAAAAATATAACCTTTGCAAAAAAGTGAAAGTAGCAAAATATAGACTTTATAAACTATTGCAGCTTATTAAAATACTTAATAAAGCATAAAAAGTTATATTATTTAATTTTATTATTAAACTATTAAAATTAAAAGAATTAATAACAAAAGTTAAATATAATTTAATTTTAGTTATTATAAACAAACTTATAAAGTATAGGCATTTTGTACTATATAAAGAATTAAATACGGCAGAAGAACTTGTATATACAATAATGCAACATATTTTTAGTAAACATAGCATTTTAAAAAAAGCTATTATAAATAAAAGCACTATTATAACTTCTAAATATTAGCAATTATTAATAAAGGTTTTAAAAATTAAGCATTGGCTATTTATAGTTTATTATTTATAAATAAATAAACAAACCGAAAAATTAAACCAAACGTTAAAACAATACTTACAGTATTATTTTAATAAACAGCAAAATAATTAGGTTAAGTTATTACTTTTAGCAAAATTTGTATATAACAGCTTAAGCAATAAAAACATAAAGATATTATTATTTAAAACAAATTATAAGTTTAACCTAAAAGATAATTAAATACAGATTTTAAAAGCAGCGGCGTTAATAGCAAAAAAACAAGCAAACAAGCTTATTAAAATGCAATAAAGACTTAAAGATAACTTAACATTTATTTAGCAATATATAAAAGCATATTACAATAAATTAAGGTTGTTAAAGCTAACTTTAAAAAAAGAAAATAAAGTATATTTTTTAAAAAAAAACATTAGAACTAAACAATCTAGCAACAAACTGAATTTTAAACAAATTAGATTATTTAAAATTAAAAAAGTTATTTTAAAAACTAATTATTAACTATTATTATTTTACAAAATAAAAATATATTTAATTTTTTATATCTTATTATTAAAAAAAGCATTAAATAATATTACGCTAAAAACGTTTATCGAAGTAAAAAAAAACTAAGTAGAATATAAAATAAAAAAAATATTAAACTTATATTAAAAAAAACGTACTATAAAGTATTTAATTAAATGGATAAGATATTTATACGTAAAAAATATTTAGAAACTTAAAAAGTATTTGCAGCATATAATACAAGCAGTTATAACGTTTTATTAACAGCACTTTAATTAATTAAAGCTAAAAAAGCAGAGTTAATTTTTTAAGCGGAAAGAAAGTTAAACGCGTTTTAGTTAAAAATAAGTAAAACAATTATAAAAGCAGCGGTTTTATTAATTTAACAACTTTTTTTTTTATATTTACGCTTTTTAAAAAATTTAAACTTTTTTAGATTTACAATATTATAAGTTATAGCTTTTATTATTTTATTATACCATATTTTTTTTTGTTTATAAAAGTAACGCATATAGGCAAGCGCTAACTTAGCAGCTTTTTTAAAAATTTTTAGTTTTTTCTTTAATAACTTGTATTAAGCAGCAATTTTGTTAAATTATTTAGCGAACAAACTTTTAGCGTTATATTAAAAGCAAACGTTGCAAATATAAACAAAATAATAATTTGATTTAGATTTAGTAAATAAGCACTTAAATTTACGTTATTAATAATAAAAGCATAAAAAAAACATAGTAATTAAAATATAAAAAATAATAGCAAAAAAAAAGAAATTATATTTTGCAAGTTTTTTATTAAACAATAGTTTACTGCAACGTTTTTTTATATAATTAGCTATAGTAAAAAATAAGGCAAAAAAAAAGAAAACATGCAAAAGGCATAAACATTTATTATTTATTATTAAAAACAATAATTCTAAAAAAAAAGGAATAGTATTACAAACTAATAAGAAAATAGCCTAAAAAAAAGACTTAGCGCAGTTATAAACCAAATAAAAAGCTGAACTAAAAGATAAGTTATAGCTAATTATAAGCGCAAAGGTTACGTAATAAATAGTTAAAATAGCTAGCTATTTATTGCTATTTAGGAAACATATAAAAAAAAAAAATATTATAAAAACGTAAAAAGTTCTTTTTGTAATTAACATTAGTTTTTTTTTATTTTACTGTTTAATTTAAGCTTATAATCTAGTTTTTGGAATATATTATAAGAGAGTTAACCTTTTAATAAATACTTTTTTGCAATATTTTTTGTAGCATTTTTTACCGAGCGTTACTTTTTTAGTTATATGGACTAAACAACGATCTATACCTGTAAATAAACTAACCTACGTGGAAGGCTCACTTGTATATAGAATAAGACCTGTTTGTTACAAATAGTGTGCGGAGCACACCTAGATAAATCATAGTGATATAAGTAAACAGGATTAAAGCTAACACACTCTAATTGGTAGTTTAGTTGGTAGTGCACCTAAATTATAACACTTTTTTTATAATAAATATAATTACTAATAATATTATTAAAAAGTTGTTTTTTAAAACATTATATAAATATATTTTAAAATTTAAACCTTTTATTAAAAATAATTTTATTTTAAAAAAATATTATTAATATAAAACTAATTATATAAATTAAAAAATTATTTGTAATAAATTAATAAATTAGTAATATAATGCAATTAAAAAATATATAAAGAATTATAACGTTAAATATATTTTTAAAAGTTTTTATATTAAAAAATTAGTAGTTTTATTAATTTAGAACTTTAAATTTTAAAAACAGTTGGATTATAAGCGTATTATTTAACATTTTTATATTAATATAATTAAATATATAACGTATTTTTTATATAATTATTAAAATTTTGAACAGCTAAAACTTTAAACACTTTATTTATGCTTATATTAAAAAATGCTAAAAACAAATAAAAAGTAAAAAATATAGTAAAAAAAATGATATATTAAAATAAAATATATTATAAAGTTAAATAAAAAAGCTAACTAAATAAATATAATTAATAAGTATTAACTATTAATATTATTGCTTTTATATTTATTAAAAAATTCGAAAAATAATAAAGTTATAAAAAAAAAAAATTAAAGCTATTTAAGCTAGCGTTTTTAATACAAAAAGATTATAAAGCTAAATTAATTAATTTTTAACAAATTTTTAAAATACCGGTTTTAAAAAACGTTAACAAAACCTAAAATTTTAGCGTAATAAAAATTAAACTTATTATTTTAAATTTTAAAAATGTTTACGCTTTACTAATAAATTATACGTTAATTAAACCTAACTTTATTTAGTATTAAATTTAAATATATTATTATGCTTTAATTTATTATTATAAATATTTTAAAACGCGTTATTAATATTAATTTTAATAAAATTTTTAACTTTTTTAATAAATTGTTTTATTGCTAAATATTAAGCAATATAACTAATGTTTAAAAGCTAAAAATATAATATAGTTATTTAATAATATTAAGTATGCTATTTTATAATTTAAGCAAATTAGCTTTAAATATAAAATAAAAATTATAATAACTATTAATAACGCTAGCAATAATAAAAAAAATAAATAAACATATTAAACAACGTTATTTAGCTATATATGCTTTATAAGCTAAATAATGCTTTTAATTATATTTAAGTTAGCAAAATAAAATAAATAAAATAAAAAAAAATATAGCTATTTTGTTATTTTTAATTTTATTAATTATATTATATGTAGCTTAATAAACTGTAAAAAAATAATAAAAACTTTTAAAAAGCTAAAATTAGGCGGCTACAATTTTTTTGTAATAAGCTTTTAAATTTGTTTAAAAAATATTAATATTTATATTAGTTTTAATTAACAAAGCAAAGTTGTTATTATTAGTATAATAAGCTTAAAATATATATTTGTTTTATTTAAAAAGCTTTAAATTATATTATAAAAGAAATTTGGATTATAAGCAGCAATTTACGTAAAAAAATAATATAAAACAATTTATAGCTTAACAAGTTTTATAGCTTTTGTTATAGCTAGTGCAAAAAAATAAAGTTATTTTTTTGTATGTATATAAGATTTTTAAAAGCAAGCTAGCCTAAAGCTAAAACGTATGCGCTGCAGTATTTTAATATTAATAACATATAAAAAAACTAATTATATAAAAAAGCTTTTTGCAACAGCTAAACTTATGTTAACATGTTTAACAAGTTTAATAACGTTAATAATAAAAAATAAAGGCAGTAATTTAAATAAAAAAAATAAATAAATAAAGCTTAAAAATAATTGAAATAAAAAAGTAATTAGCGGCGATTAAAGCTAAAATTAACAAAAAATGCTAGCGGCAGCTAAAAAAAAAAAAAAAAAAAAAAAAAAAATATAACAGGCTATATATTTTGTTTTTAAATTAGCTTGCTAAATAATTTGCGTTTAAGGTAACACGTTATTGCAGGCCTAAGTATTTAAAAATTATTTAAAATGCGCAGAATTTTTTTATTAGCCAAAAATTTTTATTGTTTATACTAGTTTTTTTATTGTTTACACTTATTTTTTATTAATTTTAATTAATTTTTAGCTTTTGATTTTATATTATATTTTGTTATAATTTTATTTTTAATTATATTAGTACTATTTATAACAACATTTAACCTTATACTTAGGTTAAAACAACTTATTATAAGAAAAAAAAATAATTGTTATAATTTAGGTGTACTATTAACTAAACTATTAATTAAAGTATGCTTTTTTTAATTTTGTTTACTTATATTATTATAATTTATTTAAGTATGCTTTGCACATTATTTTTTGCTTTTACAAGCTTTAGTTTTGTATAAGACTTATTATACGGAATATATATTATATTGTATTTAACTTTAAAAGACTTCTTAAACGTGACAATAACAATACTATTTACTAATTTTGCAACCCTGATTATAACCGTGCTTATATAAAAAAAAAAGTGTAGTGTAATTAGTTATTAAAAATGTTTGTAGCGTTACCGGTTTTTTAAAGTTGAATTATATGTGGTGCTGATTTTCGCTTTGTAATTAATATAAATTTAGTTAGTTATAGAGCAATCGATAGCTGTAGTAAAGGAACTGCCATATTGGGTTTGGATCCATCTTCAAATAGTGAAATGTCTTCTTCAATTATCTGACCCGGTGACAGATATTGAAAGAAGAAGCGAGGGGTGGGGGGAAAATAGCTGAATTCGAATGGCTATGCAGATAGGAATAAGCCTGCTTGCTACCTGCTTGCCTATAGCGCACGCCATGGCGGGACGTGATGAAGGACCATTGCGCTGTAAGTACCTGGGTACCTAACACTATGAATATTGTCTAGATTAAGGACCCAAGCTCTGGCATCTTGCGTCTTATGCCAACTCTTCAACATTTGTGTGCAATATCTTATAGTATAGGTGCTTGTTGGATTAAGCTTCACCGTCTGGCGAGGAGTTTGATAATAACTTTAAGTTAAAGATACTGATCTATCTGACGTCCGATTCTAGGTCGCCAAAGGAGACTAGTTTATCAAATGAACGTTTGCTGCAATAATCAAGGCATTTAAATTGTTGGCTGTTGGTATAGGACAAAAAAGGTACTTTAGACGCAAGGGCAGTATGCTACGACACTGAGGGAAGTAGCTTTTATGGAAACTATAGGGCCCTTGAGCTGAATCCGTAGAGGGGTCTCTAGTAATAGGAGGAGGCAAGGGATGACGTGAGAATGAATGGTGTTGGCGGAGATCTACTAAACAAGGCTTGATGAGCCAGGAAATAGGGGGTAACAAGACGCGTCTGGCACCCACCCCTGCTGTACAAGTTATACCGTTAGGCTGAAAAACGTCAAGATTCTACCGAAGCAAATTATATGCCTACATCATTACCTGTGACTCAAAGTGATGTGTCCATCTCCAGATCCCAACTGTTCATCATTCGTAGTTCGCGTTAATATATAACACAACTACTCTTATTCCCTAGATACCTCGTTAGCCGCTAGCTGCATATGCTTACCTTGGTAGCACTTTCGTGTATGCGTTGTGTAAATTGAAGCGGAGGCGCATGTGCCTGTAATGATGCTATTATGCAAGGAATTTCCCAGTAAGCTAACCCTGTGTTACATACGTCCTACGACATAAGGCCATATATCGCCCGACTCCGCCCCTTGGGTGGTTTGATGCCACACGAATCTATCCACCGCCATCATGCAGGGTCTCGTTTGTTTGCTGGATGAAACAAGATGTCAGCAAACAACAATGCTGTCGTCCCTTAACAGCGCTTTGGGGGATTTCATGGCCGCCAACCCTCAAGGAGTATTCATATCCTATCTGCCGCCAAAAGAGAAATTGGAAAGATAATATCAGGCTTCGATTATGAGTGAGCCGCCGCACCAGTCCTCGTCTAAATAAGAGCCCCTACCTATCGTATCTATTACCTTCACTTGTTGCACAACAATATCACGTACCATATCTGGCATATCATTTGCAATGCCCCTATCAACCAATATACCCGAACGTCAAGAGCAAAGGAACGGGACCGAAAGTACTTTCCCCTCGACAAATGATTTAAAAAGTGGCCCTGAGGGATCGTACACAAGACATAGCCCCGCATATCATCCCATCGGGGTCGCTGAAGAAAAGATACATCGAAAATTTAGATTCCCCAAATGGGTGACGCAAAAACGGGTGGTGTCTTCGGAGGACCTTTCCCCCGAAGAAGAACTGGATCAAGACATTCCGGACCGAGAGCAGCGGCGCTACGGACAGTTTTGGGAAGATATAAGACCAGGAATCGAAGCACCGAGAAAACGTATCAGCTATTTTAACCAGAAGAGAAGATCTTGCCGTGGAAGGGGCTCTATAATCACATACCGGGCGTCATGACAGGTAGTATGGTTAAAAATATAACATTCGTTGATGCGCAAGGCTCTTGGAACACCCTCATCGCTACATTACTACTATATACAGAGAGTCCTCTTTGTTCGCATCGTGAGATCCTGATACCGGGTCAACAACCGCGCCAAAGGCAATATGGACGGATACCAAACGAAGACACCACCAGAAGAGGCAAGCACCAGTATCAGATCAGAAAGTTCAGGCAGGGCAGCCCTAGCCACACAGACCAGCAATTTTCCCAACCATATAGGGGATCCTTCCGTTTGCGATCCAACAGATTGTATTCCTCGTGGTGGGCCTAGTGCCTAATCCAACAATCGGCAATGCCAAACCCGTTCGTTCATGGTAGCCGTAGGATGTGGAGGGTTCAAAGTAGAGGGTACATGCGGAAATCCAAGCCGGGGTTGCCCCGAAGAAGAACGGTTTTCTTTATAGTGTTAGGCCTTTTGGATTGTTGACAGGGGGTATTGGGATTGGAATATGTAGTAAACCCGACAGCCTGGAGGAGAGAGGGTAATTAAATAACAGCCTTTGCTTAAACAATGATAGCAATGATGATTACGATGATGAAACTAACGATTAGATGCTGCGGCTAGTAGTATTGAGCTAAACAAACCTCTGATTGTGAATTGAAAACATTTGGATCTTGTAATGTTGTTGAAAATACTGCTTTACTGAGGCGATTAGTAGACTTGTAGTTTCGCATGAGGTACATATATAGAAAAGCAGACGTGAAATTTTGAAGTTAGATTGCTAGAAAGCATAGGATGGCTGAAATAAGGTCCTTCGATACCTGGTCTATATGCACCCCCTCCCCCTTTTTTCAATTCCTTTTTTTTTTAGCTGCAGCATATTCCTGCTATCATAAGGCTTTCTTCCCTTAGGAAAAATACATCTTCTGGTCTCGCGTTTTTCATATTTTCGTACAAGAAGTCGTTATGGGGAGGTGGTTAACACAAATCAGATCAGATCTTATCGAATTCCACTGTGTGAACAATCGGATTGGTATCACTAACCATTGAAGCACAAGCAAGAAACTATAATTGTTTAAGTGTAGCATAAACTAAAGGATCAAGCCCATTCTCTTGCTAAGTTCCTAGGGCAGCTTCCATAATTACTTTAAACCCGATATTAATTTTACGTAAAAGCATTCTGCCTGACATATAATAGTTGGTTGTAGGAATGTCCGAATAATGCCGAAGGGTATCCGAATAAGATTCAATAAAAAATAAATCGGTCGGACTGCGCCACATAAGGTAGTTCTTGACTAAGTGTGGCTGTTAATAACCTTTTGAGTCTAACGGGACAGGTGCTAAATCTATACTAAGCAGAACTAGGGTCTCGCGGGCCACCCCATCGCGGGCCACCTATGTTAGCGCATTTTCTTCCAGCTACCTAATTTTTCGTTTATATAACAACGCAACAACCACTTAACTGTAAAATCTCTTTTTTATATTAATTTATTTATTTTTAACTAAATTTTATTGTAATACTTTTATTAAGCGATAAAAAACGCGCGATTGCTACAATATGCAACGTTAAACTTGGCATATTATAACGCTAGGCCGCTAAAAAATAAAATATATTTAAATTTTATATTAGCTACTATTTAGCTAAAATATTAACTTAAAAAAAAAAATATTAACACTTTTAAATATTATTTATAAACTTTAAAAAACAATTAGCTACTTAAGCCATTAGCTAAGCTAAATTTAGCTTTACGCTTGCAATAATTACTTTTAAGCAAATAGTTTAATAGTTGCTAATAGCTTTAAATAATTTTTAGCAGCTAAAAAAGCAGTAGTATATGCGTTTTTTAGCCTAAAACAATAAAATAACTTTTGCTAAAATTAAAATTATTAACTATAAACGCGTTAATAATGCAACTATAATTAATATTAACATTTTTTTTAACTGATTTAACGTTTTAAATATTGCAAATATTTTAGCTTGCTATTAATTTAACTTTAACAAAATAAAAGTTAGCTAAAGCATTAAAAAAAGCTATTAAACTATTTATAAAGCTATTAGTTAGCTAGCTTTAAAATACAATATTAAAAAAAGTAAATAAATTATTTGCTTTAAGTATATATTAGCTAATAGTATAGCTTTTTTGCTGTTAATTATTTTTAAAAATGTTAATGTTTAATAATAATAGTTTTTTAACAATAATTAAAAATTATTTAAAAACTAACAGTTTTAATGTTTGCTTAATAAATAAATTAATAAAGCTATTGCATTAAATTAGCTTAAAAATATTTTTATTTTATATATTTAAGCTTTTTTTAATAACGTATAAATAATATTAGTTTGTAATAACTACAATTTTTATATATATAATGCTTTTTTAACTGCTTATATATAAAATAAAATATAGTTAATATTTTATAAGCTTTATTGCAATTACGTTATATAAATATTAAACGTTAATATTTTTAGTTTATTTAAAAAAAAGCTGCAAAAACAATTTAAAGCTATTTTAATAGCTTATTTAAGCATTAAGCTTTTTAAACAAAACATGTTAATAGCTTATTGCAAAGCTTAAATTAATATTTTTGCAATATATATAATTAAACAGGCTTAAAAAACAGCTAAAATATAGCTGCAAAACTGTTTAATACTATTAAAATCAAAATATATAATTTTTAAAAACTAAAATATAGTAAAGTTAGCGCTATTTAACTTTTTAAGTGTTAAACGGCTAAAAACACCTAATTTTTTAAATATTACGTTAAATATAACAATTAAAACGCTTATAAAAAGTTAGAATTTGCAGCAAACTAGCATAAAACTTGCTATAAAATATATTTTTTTTAATAACTTTTATTAAAAGCTGTTTGCAAAAAAAGCTAGCAAAGCTTTAAATAGTTAAGCTTTAAAAATTGCGTTGTTATAAGCGCGCATTAACTATTTTAAAGCCAAACTTTAAAAAAAAGTTAAAAAAGTTAAAGCAAAAGTTAAATTAACGCTAAATTAGCAATTTATTTAAATAATATATATATAATAAGTAAAAAAGCTGCTAAAGTTATAAAAAGTATACGCCGATAAAACAAGCGATATAAAGGTGCTGCAAGTCGAAATATTAAATGTTAAAAACTTTATTAAAGTAGCAATAAGCTAATTAACAAAAAATTATCGAAAAAACGGTGAAATAAGTAGTATTAGCTAAAAAAAAGGCTTTGTTAGGTAATTGGTAGTGAAATTGGTAGGTGGCCCGCGATGGGGTGGCCCGCAAGACCCTAGTTCTGCTTATATGACTGTTATTTCCACACAGGATCAACAACGTCGTTTTTCTGTGACACGGTCGGATTTTCATAAAGGCGATAGTAAATTCGGCACTCATGTTCATCTGGTAAGCAAAGATGAAAGCCGCGGGGCTATCGAACCGACTAATCACCCGATTTTCCCCTTATCCGTTATCCCAAACTAATATCAGAGCTACATTATCGCCGGAATTTCTCCGTTAAAGATCCCCTAATCGTGCCTTTGGATACCTCAGAGAGTATTTTAGTGATCTCTAGCATAGGCAAAATTAGATGGCAACAGTAGTTACTGTACACTTCTACTACTTTATTTCATGTCACGGAGCTATCGCGGCATCTAGAGAGTTAGTGCGCAGAATCCAGCGTTGCAGTAGATGCACCCCTCTACTTGTGCTGATTACCTAATCGTAAGTCAATGAGTACATACCTAGAGGTTAGTTATGGAGGATTTTTGCGAATTGGGTTCAATTTATTACCTGTTAAGCTATTCTGGGGTATTAATTGTTAGATAAATCACTGCTCCAGCAAAACCCGATCGACTCCATTTATACAGCGCCATCAATCAAACTAGCTTGACATACCGTATTTCCTCTCATTTAGGCCGCGAGCAGCGCTAGATAATTCGACTTCTTTCACCACGTGGATTTTTCCATAACACAAATCATCGTTGTCAGAAGCCGACCTCCTTGATACAGCTGCCGCGACGGCTTGGGGTTGGAGCGGAGTCCCGGTCAGCATCGCGATTTCGACATTGGAGGGGACTCCGGCACCGGGCTCTGAAGATGATCGACTGTGCGGCCACCAACGATGGGAGTTCTTAGATGGCTGTGACCGAGACAGTCTGTACCCATACCTCCGGTAGCCGGACTCGCGTGAGGGGTAACCTGAGGGTCGCCGCTGGGACGTGTGAAACAACATTGGGTATATAGAAGGAATAGAGCCGCACATAATGATCAGTAAGACCTCGGTGCTCAGCAAAACGTATACGGCGAACAGATCCCAGGTGAAGTCGCTTACAGAGCCCTGTGACTGCCTCGCTATGTAGGCGCTCTTAGCTGCGGCGGCCCCGCCGGTCAAAAGCGTAAGCCCGAGGCCGACGGTGAGAATGAGCTTACGCCGGGTCGGCATACGCAGCCTCCAAACGATGAAAACAGGCAGGATGGAAAAGACAAAATCGGTGAAGGCCTGCCAGACAGCCGTGAAGGTCGTGTATTGACTGATGGTCGCTGCATCAAGGCACGTGGTGGTCGCCTGCAACGCAAAGTCCCAAAGCGCGCGGGGGTCACGGCCGCACTGGAAAAGGCTAATGAAGATGTCGATGATGGAGCTGATAGTTGTCACCACGATGACGGCCCATACCACCCATCTTTCACTCGACGATGCGGTGCTAACGATGCGCAGAATTGTAACCCCGATGGCGATCTTGCCTAGCGCCGTGCACACGATGCTAATAGCTAAGACGACATAGCTTATTTCCAACTGAAAGGATAGCTCCTGTACCGTGAGGTAAACCTGGTGCCTCATACCGCCGCTGGCCTGAGCGGCAAATTGGACTGCCGGCTTCGTCAGCAATCATGTCTCGAGAATCAGGAAGTACGCAGGTGCATTGCCCGTGGTGTCTTTTTGAGAGGCATCGGGCGTGGGGCCAAAGCAGCGAAGATCAGGACGCACTGGCTACCGCAGTTCCAAGGAAAAACAACTAAAGGATGTTAGTATCAGTAGGTTAGAAAAACTGATGGCAGAGCCGATGAGATGTCAAAAACTCCAGCGTACCCATGAACCAACCATCAAGACATCGTCGAGGCCGAGACTGCGCTTCAGGTATCGGGTCGTCAAGCGGAGGAAGATAAAGACGGTAGCTACTGAGAACTCGGTCCATAATAACGCCTCCAGCGCTGTTGTTCGACTCTCATCTGGAGGGAGTGGTGCTGACATTGACATTGAATCGGTCCAGCTGGCTAGTTACTTTTCCTTTAGAAAGGCCGACGAAGTTTCATAAACTTCACTTCCTTGGAAACGATAGCTTGGTATCATGGTTTAAATCTCGGGAATAATCCGTCACGCACTTCACCCTCTGCGTTCCCCAAGGTCTAGCAATAAGATGTGCTCTATTGAGTTTTTCTACACTAATGTCAAGGGATGAACCGCCAGTGCTTTTCCCAATTCACACAAGAAGATATGGGGATAGTCCCAATCAGAATCCCTCGCTCGACTGTACAGTAACCAAATGTCCGACGATCCATACATGGCTATCTGCCGTGGATTTGGAATCCGCCCACCTTCCGGATTGACCGACCCTCTGCGTCCTTGCAGGAGATAAGGTTATCGCAGATTACTTTCCCACTCTCCGCCCCCCGCATTTAGGGTTGAAAGAAATGCTAGGGATCACTAATTTGGAGTGTATCTAACTCCAAAACCTCACGCGGCTCGTTGACTTATCGTGACATTAATCAAGAATGCACAATGTTGTGGTAGCAGAGTCGAGTTCTGTGTAGTAAGCATCCCACTGTCTACACTTATGGTCGGACTGGATTCTGATAGTGATTTGGGGTGTGCATCGGGCGCATATTTCTTGGCGGTGATCTTCATAGGCGGACTCAGATGGGGTACGGCCTGAATTGCCGAAGGCTCTCAAGCCAGCTGTGAGAACCCGGGTATTTCGTGACGAGACCCACGGAGTCCCGAGAGCGGTTCTACCGCTGATCTCGGGTCCACGCCTAGTGCCTGACGTTATGTTCGTGCTCATTGTAGCCGCCACAATGACTTTTAGAGCCCTGTCACACCATTCGGCTTCTTCCACTCTACGTACTTGTCCAAGTCAACACCATGGGTATCATGATAGTCCACTAACTGCGGCCAGTCCCTGCACTACTTCCTCATACTCCTTCCTCACTATACTGTCTGGAAAAGGACGAGATTCAGCGTCGACCCGCTTGCAGGTGAGAAAGTCTACATCGGCATTGTAGAGCAAGTGCTACAGATAGACCCAATGAAACCCTACCCATTTCGGTATCGTCTCGCCCATGTGAGTATAGAGGTCCCTCTGTAATAGGTCCAGAGGCATAAGGAAACAATTTCGAGGCCTATTGTGTATGTGTATAGCTTCTTCTTCTCTTCAAGATTCAGTCACCGTCCGGTTTGGGGGGGGGGGGGGGGGGGGGTTGAAAAGTTTGAATGGTGCCAAATTAGGGGGGGAACACCAAAAAAATTTTTACCGGGTTTTTTTTTGGTAAAGGGGGGGGGGGTCACGCGAAACCACAATC
>MU377145.1:19628-82349 GCA_022495195.1 Xylaria digitata
TCCCGCCCCCCCCCCCCCCCCCCCCGCCCCCCCCCCCCCCCCCCCCCCCCCCCCCCCCCCCCCCCTAAGATTGAAAGGTGCCTAATTAGGCGGGGCAGACCCAAGATATTTTTACCAGGGTATTATTTGGTCAAAGGGTGGGGGGTGACGCGACAGCACCATTCATATCTCGTATCTTGGTCTTCTTCTAGCTCTAGCTCCCCTCGTCAAGCTGGTTGCGTGGTCTGAACAGCGGCTCTGAAATCCTGAAGAAGCTACAACAGGGCTCTTCCCTTCCACGCCACGGCAGGTGTACGACTCACCACTGGACTCTCTGCCCAATTCAGTGATCCATTTCCCGAGAGTTGCCAAGCCCCGTCATTACCTACCGCCTTGTCGACTACTCCCTCTGGCACTAAGCGTCTATCCCAGCGCCTCCGCCATCCAAGGCGACCCGATTGTAATCGATATGCGTGCTCCGCGGCAGTCCGAGAGGGCGCACAAGACCTCCGGCTTCACACATTCCGTATCATACAGACGAGCAGAGCGGACAAGAACTAGCAAATTGCGCAGATGTACAGTTTCTATCTGCATTGCAAGGTTTGTCTAGTGCTCCCGGGGGAATCAGGTAGCTTGTGGCCCTAGAAGATGAGACTACGTGGATCACCCATGCGTAGACTCTGTAGGAGGTCATGGCCGTGAGCGCTTAGTCCTCTTTAGATGGGAGTGAGGGCCTGGCTCATGGCAAGGATATAAAGGCGGCATCAAGACCAACGTCAATGGAGTCCTTCCCCATAACTCGGCCATGGCCGGGCTGCACGAGGTTCTCGGGGCTAGCTGCTACCCTGAGCCACTGGATTGGACGCCTGCTGATAGTTCAAGGCCAACTTAGAGTCGATCTTTGCTCCTATATAACAGGCGATTCGTGGGAGATCGATAACATGCTAACCCAGTCGCTCTCTCGCATCATAGACGCGGACCCCCGTCCTCCAGAGGGAGAGCGGACTCATTCTCGCTCGGGCCTCGAGTCCCGCGAAGTTAGGTATCTTCGCTTAGAGAATGCCGTGAGTAAAATTGAGACTTGCCTACCACGACGTCGTCTAGGCACGAGCTCCGCATGCATTGGGGCTAGGCAAGTAGTTATAGCATAACTTTGTGTTTTCATACATATAACCGCTTTGTGCTTGCTCTACGCAGGCGATACAGTAAGATACATTCTAGGTTGCATTTCCCAAGCCTACGATGAGCCAACGGAAGGCGTAAAAATTGGAATCCAACGATCATAAACAATCTCTGCACTCCTTCTTTCGTACTACCTATTCAAAGTCCCCCGATTTCTAGTATAGAGGGCGGCGCCTAGCCGGTTAATGGAGCACACCCGCAGACACAGCTGTGTCACCTACAAGACAACGCACAAGCACCCCTCTCCGTAGTCGTTTTCCGGTGTGTATGGGGCCCTTTCTGAAGAACCAGAGACTATTGATCGCTTCGAGGGGTGATGTGATGACCTGGCTGAATGGGCATGTCGTGAGGAATGCCCACGCCTGTGGTGTTTCTTATGCTTGTGTTTCTGACGACGATGGCTCTTTGTCGTAGTGGCCGCCTGTGAATGGATTGGCATGGAAGAGTTAGACGCCGCGTTATATTCCCTGCGTTGAACCCTAATGTCCCAGGTAATCTCCGTGGCCGGTTCCTCGTTCTGGCTGGGCTGGTATGGTTTGATTTCAGCGATTTTTTCTAGCTCTAAGGATTGCTGTGTTGGATTTTCTATCTGGCTGAGACGGTCGAGTGTTACGGATCTAGGCACGTGAGTTTCTTTTGCCTCCGAGTATCTTTGTTCTGGTTGCTTTATCTGGTCGGAGCGGCCTAGCAATACAGAAGCGACCACGTCGGTCCGTTCTTGTGGCTGGGTTTCTGGGCCATTTGTAACGGGCATGATGCCACTCTCCATGCGTGGAAGTGGTGGAAGGATGTCTTGGGGATCATCGGGGATGTTCGATAAACGATCCCTGTTGATCGTTTTTATCTCGTTATCATCAAACCTCTTCTCTTTTGCGTACAAACGGAGGCCGTATCTATACGTATAACGGACGAATGAATGCTTTCCGTGTTTCGGCGGACAATTTGTGGGCATTCTGTCGGTTGGCCGTTCGGACTCCGCCAGGTGTGCCGCCATTTCTCTCGTAGTTCGAGTAGCCCAAACCCAATGTATATCTCCTTCTCGTTCTTCCGGCAATTGGGGACGGACAAACCTCCATAATTTGGTCACCTTTTCATCCAGCTTATCCACCAATCCCAGCTCACATGTTCCGTTTTTCTCCTCCATGGCCCTAGCGAGTCTCAAAAAGGTCATTGCATGCGGCTGTATCGAACTGAACCATATGGTTCTCTCCAGGGGTTTAGGTTTGGGATACCGTAGTTGCAGTAGAAGCAGCGTTGCTTCCATGAGCTTTCTCTCCGGAATCATAATAGAAATAGATTCAAACTTCTCGAACTGCTGCTGTGCCCCGTCGGTTTTAAGATAATCAAAGACACTCTTGTGTAAGAAGACAATGGATGCTTCGGCAAGCTTTTCATCCCTAGTGCGCTGTTTGCCGCCAATCTCTAGGAGGCCCAAGCAAGAAGAGTTAATGCGATCTTTAGCGCCAAGGAGTTGTATCTTGTCGTCGAAACCCTTCGGGGTAGAGGGTTCATCGAGCAAGATGTCAGCAAACGTCAATAGCAACAAGCTTATGGTGCCACCAGTGACTTCAACGAATCGCAAGTATCGAAAGCAATACTTCAACTCACTTTTGTTTACTCTACCGATTATTAGTTGATAGAGGGCATCAATCTCGTCTGGGTAGCTGTCTAGATGGTACTCTAGTTGAGAAGCAGAATAGCCATTCTTTGTGCCCTCTAGGAGTAACTTCACCACCAGAACAACCCAAACAAACACCCCAGAAGCCTTTTGGGTGATGTTGTTGGTTAGCTTGGAGCAAATACTCGGTTCGAGGATCGAAATCTGCCTCATCTCGAGGCTGCTGTCAAACCTCTCTTCAACGTACCGCCGAATATCGTTCGATATCCGTTCCTGAAGGACAATGTGGGGGAAAAGGCCTCTTCCAAGTTCCCTCTCAAATGCATTAAGTGGCCGACTCGACACACACAACTTCACGTGAGGCATTCTAGAAATCTCGACGATGAATTTGGCAAGCTCTTCGTGGTCACCTTCATACTCGTCAAGGCCGTCGATGAAAAAGCAAAACTTTAATTTCGCATGGCCTGTTTGAAGGGTTTGGCGTGGTTAGGTAGGTAGGTAGGTAGATTTATTTATCGCCAGGGGGCATCCGGCATGCCAGATGGCCACGGAGCCTCCCGAAGGGCATGCGGGCGTATTAGACTAGGAATTACACTAAAAGCTACCCGTCTAACCAATCTAGCACAAAGGCAGCGTCATACGTATATAAAGCTATTCCCATTGTCTTCTTTTTCTCCGTTCGAAAGGCGTAAACAATAAAATTCTTGTACGGATACAAAATTCATTATTCAAAAGAAAAACAGGGCGTCGGCATAGGTCTGCCGCATAGCTAAAACCTTTCCCCTCGCTTTTCCTTTCTTTTCCGCTTCCTTTCTATATTTCCACATGTGTATCCAGCCTGTAGCTGTGTTGGGAAGCAAGCAACAAAGTCCGCTAGGCTTTTGCGAAAGGCGTTAGCCAGTATTTTGTATGGTTTTGTCGTTAACTTTCACCAGTCGGAATAAAGAGATAGCGCTATAGGTTATATATAGTTAATTTGGTTGGTTAAAGTAGGGCTTAGTTAATAGCAGAGCTACGCGGCTCGCGATATGCTACGCAACAAATAAAACGCTAGCTATATAGCTTATACGACTTCCCGGGCCTCTTTTGTTGCGGAAAGGCCTCGTATAGGTGTAGCTAAATAGCGCGCAAAGGCATTAACGGAAGCCATGTTGAAGGCTCGTTGGGTTTTTGGGTCAAAAGCGAGGTATTAAAAGGTTGTTAGTAGAATACCTGGCTTTATATGGCAGGCTAGGCCATTTCAAAGTTGACACTTAGCACCCCACTAACAGTGGGTGCCGAGAAAAAATTTTTACAAGGGGAAGTGTTTGGCGTGGTTCACACTGCGATAGAACCCTTTTCAAGGTTTCTTTTAGTCGACGCAGATTCCAATACTCTGGGAGCTCTTCTGGCCTTGCTCTGGCTAGATCCTGAGTGATAATTGGAATTAACTCCCTCCTGCTGGCCAAGCAACTGTATAAAATAGACCGGAGCATCCCCTCTTGTGACTTTTGGGGTTTAGTGCCTCCGTACCAGAAATAGTAGCTAGCACGTAGTATACCTCCTCTTCTTCCCCACTTCCCGAGAAGAGATTCAGTCTGAGGCTGCCCCTGAACATATTTCATCAGTGTGGACTTCCCACAACCGGGTTTCCCTTTTATCCAGAAAAGACCCGATGTGGTTCCAACGGAGTTATTAGCAGTCGTTTCTTTCTCTATTTGAGCCCGTTCGGCCTTTAGCCAACCCGAAAAGTGGCTAGTATGACTGTCAAATATCCATGCGAACGTTTCAGGCGCGTTCAGCGAGATATCTTCTTCGCGATCACCTCTGAGGAGAAAGTTAAGGCTGTCTAAGACACTGTCTTCGGTGATGACACCATTTCGGTCTGTCCTTATCGACTGAGGGTTAGCCCTCCATAGTCCTGGACAACGATAGATGCCAACGCTTACCTAGAGAGCCCAAAGGGCGTCCAATTTCCCGGAGCAATCGGTCCATCGCCCTATCTCCGCCTTCACCATAGTTGGCACACATTGAAACATCAAGAATACCGAATAGTGAGTATACTTTGTCTTCTGAACGTGTCGTCTCTCTGTGTTCTGCCCATAACAGACGCTGTCCAATACTAAAGTTAGATAATTCGGCCCCTTGGAGGGCCTCGACAGCAATGCCGGTTATTTTATGCAGGAGTTGATCGAGGGATGCCCTATCTCCAAGCTTTTTGCCATCGCATGAGAAGAATTCAACACACGGTGGAGCGAGTAGCTCTTGGAGCGTCCACCCCCTAGTAAACCATCTGCTATTACGAAAAGCGGGCTCCCAGGTTGCTTGTGGTGGGTTGCTCTGCTGCTCGCCTTGGCTTACAACGTCCGACAAGTACACATAACATTTTGTCGCCTTTTGATACCAGCGAAACATTGAGGCGATCGCCTCGTGAAGTTCGGCGCTGCTCAACTTATCGATGCAGCAAGTGTCCACCCAAAAGTATTCTAGGGCATTAGCAGTGGCTTGTCTTTCGCAGAAACCAATTTTCTGGTAGCCCAGTTTCCGCCGACCCTCACCTTGTTGAATATCGCAAAGAGTGACTTCCTCACCGCTAGGTCCCCAGGTATGTGACAAAATGGCATAGGCTGGGATGTCTTCAAGGTGCTCCGTCAACTCGACGCCCCCATCCTTGAGTCGTTTGAGAAGGCGCATGGCGGTTGGCGTCGCTATTTACACAGAGTTCGAAGCATAGCTGTGTCATGGTAAAGTGTAAAATATAGGAGGAAATAAGGCTGCGCAGAATTTGATGTTTTGATAAGTCGTATAGATACCTAGATACTATGTGACCCCGTGACTTAAATTGAGGGGGTTACATTCACAGCCTTCAACGACTGGTTTAGGCATCAATTTTATTACTAAATCATCCTCAATTGACTGGCTCGCTTATAATATTAAACCAAAGCTGTTGGGGGCTATTCTGCCGTATTGGGTTAGATAGAGCCGTGATAAGGTAGCTGATACAGTCCTTTTGACAAGTCGCTGCGCCTTAATTTACTCGCCTTGACTTCCTGCAGCTGCTGACGCTTTGCAGAAATGGTTTCTCCGCATCGTTTCTTGAGCATATTCGCCTCGTCAATCGGCGAAGGTATAGGTGAGAAGCAAAGCATGTTGTACTTTACTAACACCTAGAGTGCTGTGACATATATATGGGTCATTCGGGACCAATATGTCGGTTTATCGTGTCGCTGGCCTACCGGTCAAAGTCTCAAGAGCTATTGCTAGGCAGATTCTCGATGATTTCTTCGGGCGAGAGGCCCAGACAGTTATTCGCTCACTCGGGCTCCACCCCCAACGACATTCTCTAGTCGCTATTGTTATGTTCAGCCATGTACCAAGCTGTTTTGCCGCTACTACGAGGAACCATTAGAGATTCGAGAAAGTAGTCCGGTATGATAATGAATTGAGGAACGTACAACTCGAAGTAGATACCGACTTCCTAGGGTTCACCCCGTTGAATAGTCTCAAGGACATGACGGACCGAAAAGTTGATTGCATTGTCGTTAGCGGCCTTAGTAGTCACCCCTTCGGCTCCTGGAAAGACCGGGGGGGTCATTTCATGTGGTTAGTGGATGATGTTGATTGCATCTCGCCCAATGTCCGTCTGTTGCTTTACGGCTACGATACTTCTCTTCTTGCGAGCAAGTCCTTTCAGGGCGTCGCTGATATTGGAGAGAGGCTCTCGAACTCTGTTCGTAGCATTCGAGCACGCCCGTCCATCGAACCTCGTCCATTAGTGTTCATTGCTCACAGTTTAGGAGGCCTCGTTGTCAAAGAGACTGTTTGTCACATGGCCAAAGCCGACCCGGCCAGTGCCATGTGCATTTATGGCCTCGTATTTTTCGGTGTCCCCCATCGAGGCCTTTTGGTGGAGCCGTGGCTGCGAATGGTGCATAATCAGCCGAATAAAAAGCTTATTGAAAACCTGCGACTGGAATCCCCTTACTTACAGAGCTTGGATAAGAATTTTCGGGAAGCATTCATATGGGAAGCATCCAACGTGATCTCCATATACGAGACCATGGAAAGCAAAACTGTTATAGAAGAGACTCCCGGGAATTGGAAGCGATCGGGAGACACTGAGGTGCTCGTGCCACCCAGCTCTGCGAGAGGTAGCTGGCCAGAATGTGCGTGGGAAGTCTCTATTGGAGTGAATCGAAGTCACGAAGACCTGCCTAAGTTCCGAGGAGCATTCGACGAAGATTATTTGGCTTTAAGGCCCCATCTAGACAATATATGGTCGTTGTCCATTACTACCATTCGAAAGCGGTCAGACACATATAGACAAGCTCCAAGCAGCATCTATGGAGGCCCCGAGGACTTACGGCAGAACCAAAGAACATTAGCAACTGATACTGCCAATGAAAAAGTTATCAGGGGGTTACAAATTCTTTGGCCGAGCGTGGAGATTGAAGAGAGAGTTGAAATACCCACCTTGATTGATGTTATCGCTATCCATGGACTCGGCGGCCATGCATTGAAGACGTGGACCGATGGTGAAAAACTATGGTTACGTGACTTATTACCCTGGGATATCCCTGAAGCTCGCGTGCTCACCTTTGGTTATGACTCAAGTTTTATATTCCGAGGGGCCAAGGCAGATATCAGTGGCTTTGCCCTACAACTGCTCGAATCTATCAGACAATTACACCAGAGCAACAAAACTAAAAAAACAGAGGAAAACAGAAAAGCTATATTCATATGCCATGGCCTTGGTGGCATCATATTCAAGCAAATCTTCCTCGAAGGTGATAAGAATCCGACAAGATACAATCGAATTTGCAAGTCAGTCGCTGGGGTCATTTTTCTGGGTACACCACACCACGATGCGAGTGTGGACTACTGGTCAACGTTGCTCAACAAGTTAGCTCGTCTATACAGAGGTCAATCTGAATTGTTAAACAACCCTGAGGCTAAATCACTCGAGTTAGGGGGAATTTGTTCCAAGTTTGTTGAGAAGTACAGCATGCGCCTACGAATTTTTAGCCTCTACGAGAGATTGGTTGTACCCGGTCATGACTCTCTGGTAAATCTTTGGCTAAGAATCACTTTCATTTGTTTGAAGCTGCCTCTATATACTAATTTCCTTCAGATTGTGGACGATTATTGCGCTAAACTCCATGTCCAAAACGAGGTATCGCTTCCCTTAGATGCCGATCACCAGAGCACGTGCAGATATCTCACAAACTCAAGTCCTGATTACCTCACCTTCCGATCTTGCATCTCTGAGCTTATGGATGAAATGACGAATGAACAAACTTGTGCGTTCAATGTTACCCATACATTATTTCCCGGTGATCGAACTTGCTGATTGAAGAAATTAGTCTGGAACTCTTCACAACATGAATTCATATCTCAACTACGTCCTATCGATGCCATCATAATGCTAGACTTAATTCCTTCTCCATGGGGAAACTCCTCGAAGTGGCTTCTCAGCCATGCCGATTTTCAATCGTGGACTAGTCTTCGTGGTCGTCAGGTCGTCTGGATATACGGGCCACCAGGTTCAGGTAAATCTGTGCTTATGCGCAGTGTCGTTTCGTATTTGCTTAAGAAAAGTGAGTCCGAGGCTAAAGGACCAATAATTGGCAAACCTCTTTATTTCTTCTTTGACGACTCTGATCTGCGACGTAAAACATCCGACGCCTTTATTCGATCCATCCTCGACCAAATCTTGAGCGATAGCCAAACGGCCTTCATGATCAAATACTTAGACGGTTTTTTAATCGATCTCGATCACAGACAAAAGACCATAGGCAATGATCTGAACGAAGAGGACCTATGGAAGTGTTTGTCCATCATCCTAGAGAGGGAAAGTGGCGTCATGTTTCAACTCGTGGTAGATGCTGTTGACGAGTCGTTGCGACATACCAGCGGCTCAGCTACTACCATTATAGATCAACTAGAGCGGCTCATATACCTCGATATGGGTAATCGAGTTCGCATCATGATATCCAACCGTACCAAGCCATCTCATGAATTCCGAGGAGCTGATATCGCAGCCATCGACGTCGACAACGTCTTAACGCAAAACAATGTGTATAGTTTTGTGCGTGCACAGATTCACAAGTCCGCGAAAAGGCCATTCAGATCCATTAGTAGTGGAGAGAGTTTAGAAAGGACAATTCTAGGAATTTCCCGAGGAAATTATCTCCACGCCAAACTGGCATGCGAACAATTTTCCAACAAGATGGATGCCTGGTCTGAAGAGGAAATCCAGGGCAGCTTAATGCAGCCAAATGCCATCTCTTACAGCCTGGTAACAGCTTATTGCAAGCTGCTTAAGGGCATTCCAGGACCTTATCGAAAGAAAGCCAGGGCCGCGTTTGCCATTTTGCGAATCAGTCAAGCTAAGCTTACATCGCACCAGCTGGCTTTTTTAGCTTGTTTGTCTCATCATTTGCCGTTGCAAGTTGACGCCACCTCGTACCAAGGGCACAATGTCCTCAGGAAGCTCAATGCCCAATGTGCTGACTTGGAAAATTACATACGCGAAGCTTGTGGATATATCATTCACGTGTCCAAGGATGACGCTGTCGATTTCACCCATGTGTCCGCGAAAAACCTTTTTGTGGAAAGCTCGGAGCAGTTAGATCCCGAGTGCAGGCAAGTTCTCGTGGACTACATCATATCAGACCCCACCGCACATGCCATGATGCATGAGATTTGCATGGCTATATTTTGGTTGGAGCAACGCAACTCAAAACAGCGGGAGACAATTGTGCATGACGTAAGAGGGAAGAGAAAATCGCACCTTAATACGCTTTCAAGTGATTCAATATCGATGCAAGAAGCAGAGCAACTTCGACAGCTTTTAGTTTTACAAGCTGAGTCGTTCGGCAGGACTCCTTGTTTCGTTTACGCCCTGCGATATTGGATTACACATTTCGAAGCTGCGACTCCCAGCGCAGATAAGGATAATGCGCTGGCCTTGTTTCTTCCTACGGTATCATCGTATTACCAACACTTGCTGTGGTTTGAAATCTACCCCATCGGCCCGTATACACACCTCACAACGTATGGGTCGACCCACGCTTCTTCTCCTTCGGTTGCACGTGGGATGTTCCGGCTCTTGACAGTCGGTGACTGTCCACGCATCGTCAAAACCCTACTCGTCGATGGCGTCAATCCAGACTCGATTCAATGCCCTAAAGATGCGATCACACTTTTATCGTGGGCCATAATCTGCAATCGTGAAGAATCGTTCCGTGTGCTACTTCGAAATGATAACATAAACGTCAATTACGGTGACCCACTCAGGCCAAAGCCTCTACATTATGCTGCACAATCGAAAAACTTGTTTTTCCTTCAACGACTACTCGAATATCCCCGAGTCAATGTCAATATTCTCGCTGATACCGGCTCGCCCCTACACGCAGCTATGAGAGCAAAGAACGTCGCGGCCGTAGAAATACTGCTAAACCACCCGTATATCGACATATGGTCAAAGAGTCAGGACAATAAGACACCTTATGCAATGGCCTTCCATAACAACATTTGGGAATCTGTTCTACGACGTATGCTCGAAATTGATTCAACAAAGGCTCTTACCAAAGACATCTCCGAGATCAGCCAATTTCTCATGGCTGGTGTGCACAGCTGGACTGATGTGGAAGAAGAGATCATTTCTTCAGACCCCAAACAGCTTTTCGCGGTTGATCCGTGTACCGGGATGAATGCTTTCGTATTCTATGCTTATTTCGGCCGGCGCGAGAAACTCATCTGGATCCTGGATCGCTTGCCATCGAGAAACCTACCGTTTCGTAACGAGTCGGAAAATTACGATCTACAGCACTTATGTGCGAACCAAAACTGGGAGGATATAGTGCATAGGCTGCGGAGGGATCATGATATGACATCACTTCCGTCTGATCACGCTGGAAGAACGCTACTGCACTGGGCAATGGACCACAACTGGGATATCAACAAGATTGATAATCTTGCAGACTTTTGCGCTTCCAACCTGAATGTCAGAGATCGTGATGGTCTAACAGCTATTCATCTTGCCGTATCGAATCGCAATATGGCTGCCATAAAACGTCTTGTTTCATCTGGGGCCAGCTACTCTCTGAAGGATAAGAACGGCATGACACCAGCGCATCTTGCTGCTGATATGGGCTATCGTGCCGCTCTCGAATACTTCATCGACAGGCCCCAAAACGAATTTTTCAGGACTGCTACCAAAGCTAGTTTGCTGCATCTTGTCGCCCTGTGGTTTGATGGCAGCCTCGTAAAACGCCTTGTGAAGTCGAAAGGGGCCCTGGTCAATGTTGTCGACAAAAACAGACGGATCCCCTTGCACTATGCAGCCATGAACAATAACTTCAGTGCTGCGAAGCAACTTGTTGCCTTGCACAGTATCATTGACGCCAAGGATGCAAGCGTCTCGCGGACAAAACGACGCCGTTATTGCCCTCCGGGCAATAACGGTATATAGGTCCCACATCTCCGCGACATCTCGCGGAGAAGTGGAGAGTGATCTTGTGGAAGGTGGAAACCGGTGCTTTCTCATGGAAGCGATCAGATAGTAGTGTATGCAGATGATCTAAGGTCTAAGTTCTAAGTGGTAACTAGTGTAGGAAAAAGACCTATTTATACTAGGGATCATTAGGTCTATAGTTAACCCGATCCCTCCACATACTGGATCTGTTAGACCCACTTCTCCGTGACAAAGCGGCATGACCCCGCTCCATGAGGCCATACGGTGTGGAAGTGTAGAGACTGCAGAATACCTGTTAGATCATGGGGCTGATCCAAAGGTGGCAGATGGCTTTGGACAGACCTGTCTGCATCTTAGTATCCGTTATGCTTGTGATAGCCTCGTAACCCTCTTCCTGGAGTTGAATCCGGATCTTGAAACTGTCGATATGTTCGGTATGTCAGTTTTGCATCGAGCATGTAGTATCGACCGAGTTGACTACATCAAAGAGCTGCGACGCCGCGGATCGGAGTGTAATCCTAAGAGCAAGTATCGTCGGTCGCCTATCGACATAGCCGTGGAACATCAAAATGTCCGCGCCGTCCAGTACATGATTGATTGGCTCGAAACCCGCGAAGGCCACGGAAAAATCGGACGTTATCTCGGGAACGCTCGCGTACTAGCTGTTCAGTTTGAAGATGTAGAATTGGAGAATATTCTCTCCCGCGCAGGAGCTCCTGAGATAAATCGAAGTCAAATCAAAATCCGACGGATATATTTGCCTGAACCGCGTCCAGAACCAGGTCATTTACCATTAGTATTACAGGCTTAACGGCCGAAGGGCGTTCGTCGAAATCACAACTAGTGGCAATGCGGACAGCTGTTAAGAGACCATACAACACTTTGGTTGATCTACTATTTAGCGAGGTTTTGAAAAGCGAGCATCAGATTTTTATATTAATTATGGCGTCTCCGTTCGCGGGCCTCTGCTTAGTCGGCTCAGGTCTTAAAACGGAAACGGACTGTGCTGTGGGGATTCAAGATTAACTTGGTATAGGTAATGAGATGTTACCTAGGTATACTCTTTTTTTCTCAAGCTGTAGATATCAGGGAACCAGAATAGCGCAGGGCGTAGGACGCTGAATGTGCAACATTGCAGTAACAATAAACGCGACTAGGAAGACACTGCGGTTTATATCATCACTTCACAGTCTTCACGTCTATTTTTGAAACGGAGACTGAAATTTTGTTCATTTTCTTATGGCATAATCGTATCATACCCAAACTCCTCTAACAATAAGCTAACAACTTAGACTGGAGAAATATATAACGCCCTGCTTCTTTTCGCAATGCTCTTCGCGAGCTCCCTCAACGACGCCGCGCCAAGAAGGTCGAAAATAGACATCTCGCACTGCGTGCTCGGCACAAGCCAGTTCCTGAGCTCAACAGCGACCAGGGAATCAACGCCGTACTGCGACAGGGGTTGAACGGCGTCGATCTCCTGTTCCGGCATCACGAACATTTCCGCCAATTTCGCCACCACGGCCTTCTCGACTAAGTCGCCCGCCTCCTCCTCGGTGCCCGCGTTTGCGAGGCTCTGTTTCAGTCCTACGCTGGCGTTCACTGAACTGCCGGCGTTGGTGCCTAGGACGGCACCCCTTGCTGTTCCATCATCTGCTAGAGCCGCGAATCGTGGCTCTGTACCCCAGCTCTGCTTGCGCACCGCACTACTTGCCAGGCCCGTGACTAACTGGGCTGTGCGTGGCGTGCGGATGGGTCTCCTTACGCAATAATCTAAGAGTTGAAGTACGTCATGCACGGCGAGCGGGCGATGGCCGCTGGCCAGCAATCGGTCTGCGACTCCTGCTTCATTCTCGGCTACGTAGCCGATGGCGTCTACCATGCCCAGGTCGATCGTAACACATGGCAAGCCTGCAGCAGCGCGGCGCCGTGCGATAGCATCTTGGAATGTACCACCCGCAGTGTAGTTAGCCTGTGAGGCGGAACCGGCAACGCCAAAAGCTGACGACAGGATGATGAAGAAATCAAGGTCCTCTGCGCCGGGGAACAGTGTTTCGAGGTGCTGTGTTGCGGTCACCTTGGCGGCGAGAGCATCAGACCATTGAGTCGGGGTCATGCGCTCAAGGATTGAGTCGACGAGCATCATGCCACCGTGAATGATTCCGCGTACGGGAGGCATGCTCTTAGCGCACTCGGCAAGGACTGCCTTCAGGCTGTTAATGTCGGCAGCATCACAGTTCTTCAAAGCAACGTTGGCACCCCTAGCAGTGAGCTCTTCTTTGAGCGATGCGGAGTGCGGGCTGGTAGCAGCATTGCGTGAGAGAAGGATAAGATGCTTTGCGCCGTGGTCGGCAAGCCAGCGCGCGTACGTCCGTCCGATACCGCCGAGACCGCCGATGATTAGGTACGAGGCATCAGGGGAAAGCTTTGCGACCTCTTTGCGCGGAAGAGCCTAGATACGGTGTTAGCAGTAAGAAAGAGAGGGAAAGTCAAATAGTTACTCACCTTTACCATGTCGTTGGCAGTAGGAACTACAACAATCTTGCCGATGTGCTTCCCGGCCTGCATTGTCCGGAAGGCGCGTGCAATTTCAGATATTGGATATGTAGCCACAGGCGAGATATTAGGGATAGCCTTGCTCTTCAGCAGGTCCATAACCGCGACCAGCACTCGCTGGACGACGTGGCCTCGCGTGTCACATAGCTGGACGAGATCAACGGCGCTGAAAGAGACCGCCTTCCTGAACGGGCGCATTTCTAGGGCCTTGTTCTGGTGGATGTCCTTCTTACCGATTTCGATGAACCGACCGTGCTGTGCGACAATATTCCACGTTGCATTGAGGAGTGGACCGGCGAGCGAGTTGATGACCACGTCCACACCTTGCTGGTTCGTCGCAGCTAGTACACCCGGGACGAACGTCTCGTCACGGCTGGAGAAGATGTGCTCATCGGGTATACCATACGTCTTAGTTAAGAACGCCCGCTTTTCTGGTGTGCCTACTGTGGCAAGGACTTTGATGCCCTTCCATTGTGCTAGGATGATGCAAGCCTGGCCAACACCTCCAGCGGCGGCGTGTACGAGCATCGTATCGCCTTCCTCTAAACGGCCGGCGTCAAACATAGAGTAGTAGGCCGTTGCGAAAACGGCCGCGATGCTTGCTCCCTCTGAAAACTCCATCTCGTCTGGCATGGCAACAACATTGTGCCAAGGCACACGCACTCGCGCGGATATGTGGCCGTGCGGCGTGAGGGCAATGACGCGCATGCCTGGCTGGATTCGGTCGCTAGTGTTCGGCCCTACGCGCGTGACAATACCGGCACTCTCGACTCCAAGCTCCTGCTTCTCGTCGAGCTGTCCCATAGCACTCATTATATCGCGGAAGTTTATACCGTACGCTCTCGGCTCCACCTCAACCCATCCGTCGGGTAGTGGCAACTCGAAATCTTCGTCGTCGCGGAACACGATGCTATCAAGTAGACCTGGCTTGGTCACTTCGAGCTTGAGAACCCGCTCAGTCTGCACAAATGGCTGCGTCTCGGCATTGCTAGCATTGTTGATGAAGGCCTCATTCTCTGCGACATCACGAACAAGACGTGGGAGCAAAATTTGACCTTCACGCTCGGCAAACTCGAAATCCTCGGGTGCGTTACTCGAGCTATTGAATACGTGGGTGAATACTTGGGTTATGAGGGCCTGAGATTCAGGATCCCACGCGGATCGCGATGAGTCCAGGTCTAGTGACGCGAAACGCCTGCTCCTATCTTCGACGCGGCAGGTGCGAAGGAAGCCTTTGTGTAGCGCATTCTCGGGAAGCGGGCAGTCTATGGAGGAACCAGCAGTCACCCACAGGAGGCCTTGGCTGCGGGTGGCTAGGGTCTTGATCGCACCGAAGTTGGACTTATCAAACTTTTGTGGCTGCCCATCCAAACCCGAAAGGAAGATACATAACTTATCTTCGATTTCCGGGCTACCGAGTGTCGTCACTGTTGGTGTGCTTGCCGTAGCGTCCTTAATTTGTTCAGTCAAGCCACTCAGCCAATCCTTCGGTGGTTGTTGGGTTGGGTCGTACACCAACGCCACCTTATTTTTATACGCTGGCGATTCCTCCGGAATAGCGGTCGACATGATCACACTCATGGCTCGATGGTCTTCATTTTCGCAATCCCAGATATCTAGGTCAATTCCCGTGAAGCCGGCTTCTTCCAGGATAGGCTTCCAGGTCTGCAGAGACATATTAGGGCTGTACTGCCGTTCGGGCTCTTCACTAAGCCACCATCCAGGTAGAGTGCCAAAGATCAAGTGGCCGTCGACCGTGTCCCTCGTTGTCTCAACTAGTAGAAGCTTGCCTCCGTCTTTGAGCAGCTTGCGTACGTTGCGCATGGTCACAGACATTCTCTTCGTCGCATGGAGGACTTGGGCAGCAATGATGAGGTCGTACTTTTCGGTGAAACCTTGCTCCGCGGGATCGTTCTCGACATTAAGTGGCTGGTAGCTCACTAGATTACCCCAAGCTGCGAAGCGATCTCTTGCTGCCTGAAAGAAGCCCGATGAGATATCCGTGAACGTGTAGTGGTCGAAGCTGGCAGGAGTGATACCGTCACCTCCCAGTGCGGCCAAGACTGGCCCCGTGCAGCCTCCAGTCCCTGCACCAATCTCGAGGATACGCGCACGGGGATTCTCGCGCGTAAAAGCCTTCGCAATCTGCGCAAGCTGTTCCGTCGACTCGGTGAAATGCAACATCTCGCGGTAGAACTGGTATAGTAGGCCTCCTTCCAGCATAATCTCTAGTGGCGCGACCTCTTTACGTAGAATAGCCAACAAGTTCCGGCCCACTCGCACTGTGAGCGCGCCGTTTGTGCTTGCGCCCGCGACTCTGTCGATCAACGCGGCTTTGGCCCCGGGAGTCGATTGCGCCCACTTTGAGCTACGTGCTCCCAACTTGCCCTCACTGGCAAGCCGCATTTGTAGCTCCATCCAGCGGTGGAGCGACTTGTGATACCACTCTAGCTGTGCGATGTCTGCTGGAGTGAGCTGTGCTATCGCGTCTGTGATTAGATAGTACGCGGCTCGCGTCAGCTCTTGGCTGATGGTGATCTCGGCCGGGTCGGCGGCGCGTTGCAGCTGTGTGCTGAACAATGTATGGGGGCTGTTTAGCAAGACGCTCGGCACCCATTCCTCGAAGGCGCATATCTTAGTTTGCGTTTCGTTCGTATCGGAATCGGTGGCCCCGACAGACTGGAACCGCATTGTGTCCATCTCAATGACGGTCTGGCCAGCGGGTTGGGGGAGGTGGGCAGCGAGAGAGACGTCAAAGCCTTGCCGATGGTGGTGTAGCAATCGAGAGCCAGCCTGGAAATGACTGCCAGGCTCTGCACTGATGCTGGCCGAGATATACAGCGACTTGACTGAGCGAGGCACTGCTGTACCGACAATTTTGCGCATGTCGGTGGAGAGTGTCGTGTAGGCGGCCTGAAACACGGCGTCAAGTGTCACGGGGTGGACAATATGCGGCTCCTGCCAATTGTATGGCATCAGCGCTGCTACATCTGGGACCAATAGTTTCGTGGATGACTGGCCATCGCCCTGACTGATATCAACTAGTCCCTGGAATATCTTCCCATGCGTGACACCCACCGCAGCCAATGACTCATAAAACGCCTTAGGAGCCATAGGGCGACCGCGAGCATCATCGAAGCTAGTCTCTTGTGTCGATCGCAATGCGGGCCCCGACCGTGATGTTGTCTCTACGGCGATGTATCCCCGGGCGGCTTCGGCCCACGCACCATCTGACAAAGAGGTGTAGATGCGGAAGATGCGCTTGCTTGCGTCGAGAGCCTTCTCGTTGACAGGTTCTAGGAACAGCTGAATTTCGACGCCCTCGCTATCTTCAGGGATGATCGTTGCACGTAAAAGCTCGACTTCCTCAAGAAGATAGCCTGTGATGGGGACGGTAGAGGTTGAATAATGCAGCTGACGTACGGCTTCGATCGCCATGGCGATATACCCAGCCCCGGGATATACGATATCTCCCTGCACAACATGGTCGCGAACCCAGGGTAGCTGGAATGGTCAGTGGATAATAATTGTAGAGTGACTGAGATCTGCTTTACTTACCTCACCTGTACGGATAAGATGTCGCCAAACTGGAGACCGGTCGCTGGTTCCAGTTAACCGCACCCCGAGAAGGTCGTGTTGCGAATGCTCGCGGAATCTGTGTTCACTACTAATGCGTGACTCGTGCCAAAATCGATGAGTGTGATTCCACGGGTAGGTTGGCAGGCCGGGTACAACTCGAAGGCCGTTCTGGCCGCTCGGTGTGTTCACGCGAGATATGTCGACAGGGTAGCCCTTGGAGAGGAGGAATCCGGCTAGATTTTGAGCAGTAAGCACAGCATCTTTGCCACGCTCTAGACACGCCCCATAGGCTCCAGAAAGGCCCTTGAGAGACGGCACAGCTTTCAGACTTTGCCGAATAGGTCCCGCTAGAGCGCTATGCGGACCGATTTCAATGATGGCGTCGACATTCTGTACTATACTGCCGTCGAGGTTCTCGGTAACAACCATGTTGCGGAATGAATCGCTGAACAACACTGGTTGCGTCATGTTCTGAACCCAGTGCTCCGGGCCAAGCTGACTTGCACTTTCGACCTTTGTACCCGTTACAGGAGACACGAACAGCGTATCTGGTGTAAATGCCCGCTGTTTAGCCATATGTTGCTCCAGTGCGGAACGGTACGCCTTCTCTAGCGGTAACATGTGATGCGAGTGAAATGCGGATTGCACGAGCAGCTTACGGGCAAAGATATTCTCTGCAGTGAACTTGGTCGCTAGCTCGTTGATACCCTCCATGTCGCCCGAGAGAGTGACACTGGAAGGACTGTTTTCGCACGCAATGACGACCTTGCTACCCGTAATAGCATCTACATATGGCTGCACATCTGACGCGCTCAAACCGACCGCCAACATACCACCCGGCGTGCGCGTGGTCGCTGTAGCGAGGTGCTGCGCCGTAACGAGCCCTCGAAAATAAGTGGCCGCCATAGCGTCACGCAGGGAGAGCGCACCAGCCGCGAACGCCGCCGCCACTTCACCCGAGGAATGACCCGTTACAGCTGACGGCAATACGCCGAAATCGCGTAGGAGTTGGACGAGTGCGAGCTGAACAGCGCACGAGAGGGGCATACTGAACTTCACCTCATTGACATGTGACGTCTCTTCACTCCTTCCTAGTTCCTCAATGATAGACCAGTCAGAGCCGAAGGATCGGATAATCTCGTCGCACTCCTCGAGTGTCTTCTTATACACAGGGTATGAAGCCGAGAGCTCCCGGCCCATGGCGAACCACTGAGCGCCCTGTCCATTGAACACAAACCCTAACCGAGGTGCCTTTTCGGGCCTCTGTGTGGGCTGGACGGTGCTATCGCCCAGGGCCGACGCGAGATCTGTGAGCCCAGAGGCGCTCACCGCGATGGTCCAGGGGAAACGCGTTCGTCGCTCCGCCAAAGTGTAGGCTAGACTTGCGAAGGCTGAGGCATCGGATAGCCCCTCACGGGATGATTCGAGGAAGTCTTTTAGGTTGGCAGCCATCTGCTGTGAGCCATTCTTATGGCGCGCACTGAGAAGGAAAAGCTGCCTGGATGGAAGTTGGCTGGAAGATGGCGGCGAATAGAAATTAGGGGGGGCCTCCTCCATTATAACGTGGGTGTTTGTCCCTCCGTAACCAAAGTTATTAATTGACACTCGCCGGGGTCCCTTCGATATCCAGGGCTCAAGTTTCGTAGGTATCTGGAGATTGTGAGATCGAGCGCATATAAGTTTGGGGAGACCACACTTACCGTCAATCCTAGTCCCACCAAGTCAATCTCGGGATTTGGTGTTTCGAAATTCAGACTCGGCGGAATCTGTCGATGCTCCAGCGCCATAACCATCTTGATCACAGCCGCTAACCCCGACGCCGACTCCGTATGTCCTAGATTTGTTTTAACACTCGCTACATACAGAGGCTTCTCTCTTCCACTGCCCATCGCCTCTCCAATCGCTCGCGCCTCAGCCGGGTCGCCGACTCTTGTTCCCGTACCATGCGCCTCGACAACGGTTGTGTCTAACGGGTTTAGCCCTGCGCGCGCATAGCATGCCTTGATTAGATTGCGCTGCGCGTCGGCACAGGGAGCGGTAATAGTAGGAGTACGCCCGTCCTGATTGGACGCAGTCTCGCGCACAATTGCGCGAATCGCATCACCATCGCGGAGGGCGGAGGAGAGACGCTTTAGAATAATGGTGGCGATACCATCACCGCGGCCGTAACCTTGTGCTCGAGCGTCGAAAGCGAAACATTTCCCGTCAGGCCCACAAGTTCTAGGGTAGCATTATCAGCATTGGTTGAGAGAGAAAGGGGTTCTAGTGCCACATACTGCAATGTTGACAAGTTCACAAACGCGTCCGGGTTCAAGTGAAGACATGCGCCCCCGACAATTGCGCAATCGGACTCTCTGCTTCTTAGACTCTGCGCCGCAAAGTGCAACCCCATCAAGCTAGTGCTGCAGCCTGTATCTACGGCGACAGACGGGCCTTTTAGATCAAAAAAATGCGACACACGGTTCGCCAGCATGGCCGCATAGTTGCCCGTCACGAAGGCTCGAGACACTTTCATCGGGTCGCGTAGCTGCAAATCGTGATAATCTTTAGTAAAAGAGCCTGTGAAAACCGCCGTATTTGACCCTATGACAGAAGGCAGCGGTAGGCCAGCAGACTCGAGCGCCTCGAACACGACCTCGAGCTGGATCCTAATCTGTGGATCCATCCCTGCGGCCACCTCAGCGGAGAGGTTGAAAAACGACGGGTCGAAAGCGCCGGGGTCCTCGCGGAGGAAGAAGCCACCCTTCATGGACATGGTTGACAGGCGATCAGACTGCGGGTGGTAGAAAGACTTCTGGTTGAAACGCTCGGCTGGCACTGGAGACCACGCATCACGTCCCTGAGACACGAGATCCCACAGCTTCTCCGGGTTGGTAGCGTCCCCAGCGAAGCGGCACGCCATGCCGACGATGGCGAGGGGCTCTGTCTTGGGGTCTGGCATACTGACGCCGTTACTCTGGGAACCACGCGCCGTCTCGTCTGCCAAGGGTACGAAGCTGTTGGCGGTCATTGTGGACCGTAGACGGTTCTATAATATTCTTGTTTGAAAATGTCCCAGGGATAGAAGACCAGCCCGCAATATACGTGAAAGCAGAGATATTCAGCGAGGGCGAGCTGCACGGGTAATGAATGCGCTAGATCACTGTTCGGCCATCGTTCGCTCTTGGACCCGAATATCGCATGCTCCTCGACCGAGCTGCTCACGGTGAGCTAGTATTTTACATTTCCCTCTTTCGCGTTGGGATATCATGGCGAACGGAGCATGTTACCGGAGCATCTATCCCGGGCCGTGCCCAAGTCGGTGTCTCTCTCCACTCCACTGGTCCCGGCCCGGCGCGGGCTGCTGTGCATATGACTTAATCAGGTAAATGCCGAGTTGGGCATGCGGGGGCGAAATAAAGGTAGTGGTCATACCACCGAGCATAGGCAATATAGTAGCTCGCTACCCTTCGGCTTGGTCACTGCCGGGGCCAGCCATTGTAACTCGCCTTTGTCCCAACCCCATCCGAGCATATTCACACTAATCACCAGATACCACCGGGCGTGAGTGCCGTCGGCTGAGTAAGCACCGGTCCCAACTGCGTCGAGGTGGCAGGGTGGTCATATTGACCTTTCTCTGGTGTTTGACCTAAGTTTGCATAATAAGCATCTGATGGGTCGCCTTGGTTGTAACCCAAATCCCGATCAACCGTCTCCCTTCAGGTGCGGGCGCTTCTCACCTTGAGCCACCAATTAGCGTATCTTTCCCCGTCGGTCGTCATCATGTTTCGTTCCGCGAAGTCGGATATCATCACGCTCGGATCGGCCCTTGTTGCTCTTTGGATCTGTGGAGTGAGCACACACTTCCTGCTCTTGATAATGAAGCAATATTGACCTGGTGCTATGCGTACGTAGTATGTTGTACTCACAGTCACCACTTTCTTCTATAACATCTTGTATAATCTCTACTGGCATCCACTAGCCAAGTTTAGGGGTCCCAAACTTGCAGCTTGCAGTAACGTGCGTCGCTCATTTCTCCTTCTACTGCTTGTCTTGGCGTTGGCTTCTGATGCTGTTCAACAGGTCCCTCACAGCTTTTGGTTCTTCAGTGGTCGCCAGCCGTACAAGCTGCTGGACTTGCACAAGAAATACGGTCAGTCTCGTCTTATGCAGAGCATTTTCGCTCCTATAATTCACTAACATCCTTATTCAAGGCCCTGTCGTCCGCACAGCACCGAATGAGCTCTCGTTCAATTCGGCGCAGTCGTGGAAAGATATATACGGCTTCCGCCAGGGCCACAAAACGTTCATTAAGAGCGAATTCTACGATGGAGGCTCCTTCACCACCCGCGGCGTTCATAGTATCGTTAGTGAGCGGGATGTCGATGCCCATGGCCAGATGAGGAAATACCTTTCTCACGCCTTCTCAGATCGGTCATTATCCGAGCAAGAGGACTTAGTCGGTGGGACGATCCTCAAGTTTGTGGAACTAGCGGGTGAGCGTGGCCAGAAGAAGGGTGGTTGGGACATTAGCAAAGCATACGAAATGATGACTTTCGACGTCATTGGCGACTTAGCTTTCGGGGAGCCATTCGGGGGATTGGAGGACGGTGCGCACCCTACCTATCTGCCCACCTTGTTGCATTGAAACCAATGATATCTATACACATTCTGTGCTGACTCAGTATACGAAATAGACAAACCACACCCGTGGATCGACATCGCCATGGGAGCATTGACACAGGGTGCGCTGGCCGATATGTTTAAGCGCTTCCCAAGACTAGCGGCGGTGCTGATGCCACTCTTCAAGTCAAAAATCTCGAAGCTGATAGAGGACACTCGCACGAATGAGGACTTTGCCATCGCGCTCGTTAACCGACGCATCGCGCGCAAAACGGCCCGTAAAGACTTCCTAACACGCATCCTGGCACAACGTGATCCATATAAGGTCTCTGACTTGCAGCTGGCGGCCCACGCGTCGGACTTCGTACTCGCGGGCAGTGAAACCACGGCCACGGCGCTAAGCGCTATCACGTATTACCTACTGAGGACACCGGAGGTAATGCAGAAACTACAGAGTGAGATTAGGTCCGCGTTCAAGAGCTACGATGAGATCAACTCGCAGGCTACTCTGCATCTGCAGTACATGCGAGCGGTTATACTCGAAGGCTTGCGAATTTACCCCCCGCTACCGTTAGGGCTGCCTAGGGTGGTGCCCGAGGGAGGAGATGCGGTTGACGGCCATTTTCTACCCGCTGGGGTCAGTTCAATGCTGGACTCTTTCTCCGAGGACATGACAAACTGACGCTGCTCATAGGTTGTCGTGTACACCAGTACGGTTGCTGCAAGTCTAGACCCCGCGAATTTTGCCGAGCCCGAGTCATTCAAGCCGGAGAGATGGCTAGGTCAGACTGATGACCAATTAGATGCTACGCAGCCATTCTCGTTAGGTCCGCGCGGCTGCCTGGGACGCAAGTAAGCACCTATGCTCAAAGATGATAGCTGAGGAACCGTGTGCTGACAGCTAGGACAGTCTAGGGTGGATGGAATTGCGTATAACGTTAGCACGGCTACTTTGGAAATACGATCTGCAGCTGGTGGATGACACACTGGATTGGCACGGTGACTCACAAATGCACACACTTTGGAAGAAGCCGAAGCTACTAGTGTCGATAAAAAACAGGGAGACCACAAACAGAGTCTAGATATTGGAAGGTTCCGGCGACCTATGTGTGAACGGCAGACAAAGGGCCGAAGTAGCTTAGACCTAGCTTGATAGCTGGTACACACGCTCATTTAGACTCGGATCGCATGCGCTTCCACGGGCGACCTCATGCTACCCTGGCGACGAGTTGAGAATAGGCGTAGACTTAGGAAGTCACCATTTTAGGCAAATGCCGAAGGCTATTGGCCATTCATCCATGATAAATATCTACCCCGCCAATTATTACTTACTATTTGTTGAAATGTGCCCTACCAAGTAGTTCACATAAAATTCTGACCCCAAGTCAAGAACTAAGCCGTCGAGCATAATGGCGTCCCTACAAATCGACGAAAGCAGCATACCTTGCCTAGAGGGCAAGGTTGCCATAGTGACAGGTCTGTTAAGATGATCCCTGTAGATTAGTATAACCTCAGCTGACAGTCTCCCCCTCCGGCAATAGGTGGTGCATCAGGCATCGGCCTCGCAGCATCACGCCTTCTCGAGCGCAAGGGTGCCACCGTGCATGTACTCGACGTGTTGGACCCTGACGAGCCTGAACCGGGTCTGCACTTCCACAAGTGCGATGTCTCGTCGTGGGCAGAATTACGCGCCGCCTTCACGGCCATCGGCAGCGTCGACTTCGCTTTCGCCAACGCCGCCGTAACCGAGCACGCCAACTATTTCGCCGATACGTTCGACGAGGAGGGTCAACTCTGCGAGCCAGACGACAGCTTCCAACGCGTCCTAGACGTGAACTTGCGGGGTGTTATCTACTTTGTGAAGCTGGCATGGAGCATGATGCGTAAAAATGCCAGGCATGGCAGCATAGTTATCACTACGAGCGCAACAGCCTACGCGCCCGAGCAGAGCCTACCCGTGTATGCGGCTGCCAAAGCTGGCGTGAGTTACCCCCAGGATTAAGCGTGTTGTCCGTCCCGTCTGGCCTACCTGGGAACAAAGTATTAACGTGAGAATCTCCCACTCGTAGCTCGTCGGCCTCATCCGCACGCTACGGTCTGTCGTTCCCGAAGACAACATCACCATCAATGGAGTCGCACCAACAGCCACCATCACGCGCCTGCTGCCGGCCCACCTTGCCGCGCCCATCATGGCCATGGGTCTCCCCGTCAGCACATCGGAACATGTCGGTCGCGCGCTCGTATACGCGGCGACGGCGAGGCAGCCTCGACGGGTGGCCATTTATGGCAAGGAGAACGGGGCTGATAAGTACACTGAGGGAGAGCGCTGGAACGGTCGCGTCATCCTGACTCTTGGCGAGACGTACACGGAACTTGAAGAGCCCGTGGCAGAGCTGAGGCCATGGTGGCTCGGCCAGGAGAATGAGCGCCTGACGCACTTGCAGCAAGCGGCGACGGATTTCCGGGCATCTGTGGTGCAGAAGAATGAGGCCTCTACAAACAACACGCAGGACCAAGGAGGAAAAGGGGGGGAGCCATAGTTCTAAGTAGCCAAAAATAGACAAAAGCATAAGAGAATAGTGTAGAATCATTTGTCAGAATACAGCGAATTATTTTGGAAAAGGATTCAAGAATGTACATGCATACCTGATAATTGACTCGCAGGCACCGTGAGGGGTAGCCTTATACACTGTCCTTCGTATCTTCCCTTACAATGTACATAACCACTAAAAAGCTAGGACTATGTACCTACGTACCTAAGCCCTAATTGGAATCGAATCCCCCTACCAAGTACATAGTAAGTACTTAGGTACCCACTTACCCCTCTAGCCAGCCTGCCTAGAGAGAGCCTACCTACTGTAAGCTAGGGCTGTGCGGGGCCCCACGACGACTCTTCCAAGTTCTCGGTAGCTTAGCTTCGGTATGTTAAGCATAAGAGTCGTAGGAATGGTAAGCGAAAGAATGGTACTTACTACCTTGACACCACGTGGAAAATTAAGATCACTGCTATTGATATTCGCCACAATTACGCCAAGTAATGCAGGCATCTTGATGTTTAGGGTTGCAACAACAGTGTATTGCTAGGTTAGATAGGTAACTACCTACCTAAGTACCTACCTAAGTACCTACCTAGGTAGTTAATGTTGAGGAGGAGTGGACGTGCAGTGAATAAGAATACCCTTTACAGTGTTTGCCCGCCTATGTCGATAGCCTCCCTCTCCTTTAGGTACCTAAGTCCCACAACGTCAATACGGGACCTCAGGAAGTACCTAGGTACCTACTCATTCACTCACTTCCATTGCTCCAACACTAGCCGACACTCATTTTCAGATCATCATGTATTCAACTGGCATACCCCCTTTCGCTTCCGTACACTTTAACCTGAAATTATTATGCCATTCTAGAATTGTCGCGCATTTTCAAACCAAAAGAGCTATTCTGTATATAGCAGAGATCACCAGTTGAGTGAGTCTAGGTTCTTTGCGCAACCGCAAGTATTCATCATATCTCGTACCTAAAGTAGGTTCTGACACCACCAACAACCCGACTTACGCCCCGGCATTTAGCATGGACCCTATATGGATGATTGTGATATTCTTTTCGATTTTTTTCTTTTTTGAGGGGAATCAGCCAGCCACCACCCGTTTAGTCCCGAGCGAGTACACTCTAATGCCTTTATAATGGTCTATATGTATAGCATAACATCTTTATTAGCTGTCCTACACGCTTTTCCGTCTCTGTCGCTTTCCCACATACCATTTCCGCGTTCACCCCCTCAGCGCTCTTCTTCAGCTGGCCCATAAGCCGGTGCAGCGAGCCGAGATAAACCGCCGTGAGGCTCGATACTAGCAGCTCCCATTCAGGGGTCGAGCTAATCTCGAGCTCACCGAAGACGATAGCGGGCCGGTCTCCGCCGCCGCCCTGTTGCTGTTGCTGCTGTACTAGTCGGCCAACAAGCGTTTCGCTTAGCTGTAGCAGCCTGTCCGTAAGGAAAGTTAGGAACATCAGGTTCTCGGGCCGTCGCAAGCACGCCCCGCATTGCAGCATAGCCTGCCCGTAGTCAACGGCCTCCTTGTGCGATGCCAGCTGCCCGTCTAGGCTCTCTGTTCTCGCCGTCTCGAGCTCATGCACAAGAAACGCCACGTGCTGTAGACACGAGCACGGCTCTAGGGGCAGCGGCGGCGATGATGACGACGATGACGACGTTAGGCCCGTAGAGGAGGCTGCTCTAGATTTTGCCCTATCGCGCGCTAACGTTGTGCTCGCCGGGGACGCCAGGAGCTTTAAGCTGTGCCTCTTGGGCTTGGTCACACAGGGTGTGGTGGCTGCGAGTGGCTGCGTCGGGCTTGGATTGGGCGGCCATGACCCGAAAAGACTAGCTGTTACCGCCGCGTCGGACTGGGACTGAGACTGAGGTGGCGTGGTGGCGTTTGTATTTTTGAAGTTATTGAGCCAGTGCTCTATAGGCGTCGCGACATCTCCTATCGACAGAGCCTCCGAGCCATGAGATAGACCCGCTGCAGTAGCCGAGGAGGTGCCTCCCAGCTGGTCAAGCTGTGCGGCGGGACTCGGTTCCGTGTCATTGGTAGGTACGAAGCCGGGTGTTGGCCATGATACTAGGCCTTCCACATCAAAGTCCATCATCACCGGACCGTTGGTATCGACAACGTCCATGGCCGAGAAGTCGATATCCTGTTGAGCCTTGGGTGAACACTCCAGCTCCCTCTCCCGCTCCCGCTCCCGCTCTGCATTTTGATACTGATGCGAGGGCTGTGGCTGGGTTGCAGTCTCCTGTTGTTGGTGCGGTTTCGTAACTACCGCTTCAACCTCAATTTTTGTGTTCCTCGCCCTCTTTGCGGGCCGGGAAGAGTAGGTGCATGGCTTGGACAGGGTCTTGCAACGGTTGCATCCCGATCGTTCACCAGAACACTTGACCTGAACCGGAGCTTTAACGTATGAACGAATGGGGGGTAGGCATATACGATCTTTCGCTTGAGACAGGAGCGGGTACGTACCTTTTTGTCACGGCACGACTGGCATGCCTGCTGGACCGCGGGCCGAGCACTCGTTGGGTCCACGGGCTTCTGGATCAACACCTTGTCGGTGTTGTTGGAGTCAAACCGCAACGTTCCGTACATTTTTATCACCGGTCGATGCTCGAGCTTCTAGCCGTTATACAATCGTTATACAATCGGATCGAATTAGTGAGCAAATGTACGAAGAGGTTGGGCGAGTTTCCAATTACTGTATAATAATACCTGGCAGTGGCGCTACATATCACCTCGTCATCTTGAAGAAAGATACCTATCTAGGGAGATACGAACTATTATTGCCGGCAAGCCATGATGGTAAGCTGGACCATAAGCTGAACCAAGGTCAATCAACCAAAGACGCCACCAACAAGCAACTACATCCCCTCGAGTGGATAGCATATGATAAGATAAGGTCTAGAACCAATTGAACGGCTCTTACGCCAAGATACTGGCGTAACCAAGGGGTCTCCTGACTAGTCCCTGACCTACCCTCACAATGGGAATCGGATATTATTACCAACTCTCTAAGAGCTAGGCCTCATGAAGCTAGATAGCTAGGTACCCGATTCCACCCCTGCCTATTATGGTAGCTACCTGTATAGGTAGGTAAGAAAGTAGGTCGGTACCTTAACTGCTTGAACACGCTTATCTCGTAAGCCCGCATCATCATAGGACACGTATAGGCTGTGCCTTCGTCTCGCTTTCTTGTTGGGAACTATTTACCACTCGACGTTGTATTAAAGAACTTCGCTCGGGGTTTGGTGGCTCTTACCACTGCATTTTCTCTTTGGTTGTTCCGGTCTTCCCACGTGGTCACCCGGGGAATATGGCCTAATCGCCTCATTTGTCCCGGCGTTCGCACTGCTGACCGCATACAAAGAGGCCCCCATTCCCACCTCTCTCTCGTCAGATTGACCATAACGTTCAACATCTTTTTGCACTTCCCTCCCACGCTTTCTTTCCTCCCCTGCCATTATGCCGGACCTTAAATTTGATCCGAAAACGGAAATCCCCGACCTATCTGGAAAGGTCGTCCTTGTAACCGGGGGTAAGTCAGTTAAATCCAGTCAGCAAATTCCATCCGCGGCTCTAGTGCTTCGCTCAAAACCGCGTACCAGGATGATAGGCTATTGTCCTTCCGGGTATTACAAATTGCTCACATAACCAACTGTGCCACAGGTACTGCGGGAGTCGGCAGCGGAACCGTGCTCGAGCTAGCTACCCACAACCCGGCACACATCCTATTCACCGGGCGAAACGCCAAAGCAGCCGAGGGCGTAATTGCGCGCGCGCCACAGGGCGTCAAGCTGACCTTCATATCGTGCGATACAGCCGACAATGCTGCAGTTGCGTCCGCCGCTGAGACTATTCTGTCCACTACCCCGGAGCGCCTAGATGTGCTGGTCTGTTGTGCTGGCATCATGGCCAAGCCTGCTGGCGTCACCAAAGACGGCTACGAGGTTCACTTCGCGACTAACCAATTAGGCCACTCGCTGCTTGTACGTAAGTTGATGCCCCTTTTGGAGAAGACGGCTGCACTGCCAGGCGCCGACGCGCGCGTTGTTATGGTCACCAGCGTGGCCTGGAAAGGGACACCGTCCGGGGGCATCCAGTTCGACAAGCTACATAGCGAGCAGGACCTGCCGGTACTAGGTCCATGGATGCGCTATGGCCAGAGCAAGCTAGCTAACTTGCTATACGCGCGGGAGCTAGCGGAGAGATACCCGAACGTCCTATCCTTCGCAATCCACCCGGGCGTCGTCAAGACGACGCTAGTGACAGATCTGACGTGGAGCCAGAAGTTGCTGGTTTACCTGCCCAACATTGGCCAAATGCTCACCCCCGAACAGGGCACGTATAACTTACTCTGGGCGATCACGGCTAAGAAGGAACGCATTCAGAGGGGTGGCTTCTACATGCCCGTTGGAAAACTCTCCGATGAGAAGACCAAGGCGAGCGAGGATCCGGCCTTGAGGAAAAAGCTGTGGGAATGGACAGAAGCTGAGATTGCTAAATATCTTTAGAGAGGGCGAAGTGAACATTTAAAGGTTCTGACTAAACTGGATCCCCGTCGTATAGGGGTAATCGTGAACCGATACGGTAGTGATCATCCAACGTCGATCCATCCGCTTCCTCTTAACTCTGTACTATTAGCCTAGGCCTTAGCTCTTGCTAAGCGCTTGCATTATTATCAATTCTTACTCACGCAAAATTGGGTTCCATAGATATTTACGCTTATTTACGCCTGTGTTTGTAAAGCATGAGGAACAAATACAACAAAATCATTGATGTAAAAAAAATAGTAGAGGCATATTTTACCCCGGTTATTAACCCCTTTATTCTACTATTCCTGTTATGCCTGCCCCACCAGATCAATCCGCACATCATCGGGTGGAATCAACGTCACCGGCGACCCGCCGCTCCGCAAGCGTATCGTCCTCTCTACCTCCTGCGCATCCATGCCATCTCCCAGCTTGAGCCTGTGCTTCCTCAAAAGCCGGCTGTAGAAGGCGACGAACTCAGTCTTGGCGAAGTTCCGCCCCAGACACGCCCTCGGCCCCTCGCCGAAACTCATAAACGTGCCGCGCCGATGCCCCGGGATCCGCACGCTGCCGTCCGCGATCTCCGCCTCCTGGGCTAGAGATAGCGGCCCCGCTGGGTCGAACTCGTGCACGTCGCTGACTAGCCACCTGCGCGGGTCGATGACGTCCGGCCGGGGCCAGGTTGTCGGGTCGTGGTGGATCGCGGTGTTGTTCACCACGACGCCTGTGCCTGAGGGCAGGGGGTATGTGTTGTCGCCGATGCGTAGGTTCTGTCCGCCTGAGGCGACGCGTGCTACGGGCAGTACGATGGGGAAAACTCGCATCACCTCGTACTGTATCCTATGTTAGCACTCCGTAAATGAAGTTTACTCATCCAGGCCTGCTCGGTAAAAGTGAAAGGGACTAGGTGTGAGAGTGGTACTAACCATGAAGGCAATTAGATAGCGGAACTTAGGCATGTCGTCAACAAAAGAGAGCTCTGAGCGGCCTGCCTGCTCGGCGTCGGCCCACACGCGGTGGACCTCTTCAATGACACGCTCCTGAATAGATGGATAGAGCGCGAGCGTAATGGTACAGTAGAGCATTGTGTTGGCTGTTGTATCGTAGCCGGCTAGCAGGAACATGAAGACATTGCCCTTTACCTCTGTGTCCGTAAGTGTGCCGCCCCCGGGATTGCGCTTATTGGACCGCAAGACAGCTGTAAGTAGCGTCTCCCGTGCGGCTTCACCACTGTCGCCGTTACTAAGACCCTTTTGTAAACGTGCCTTTTCCTGGCCCAGTAGCTCGGACATGTAGCGCTCCAGCTCGACGTACGCGAGATGGGTCTCTGTCGCCACTTGTTTTAACACCCATTTGGGCAGCAGCAGGATGTGCGGCAGGTGCATAACGACGCCGTAGATGGCGCCTACGAGTGAGAGTGCATGGCCCTTCGGCACTGCGTCCGGTCCTTCCGCCCAATCAGTCTGCTGGCCGAACCCGACGAGTGACATCGTGTTCATAGTCAGTGAGTAGATATTGGTCTTGAGACTGGCCTCTACACCACCACCGCTCCACTTCGCGGCCATAACGTCGACCTGGCGCCGCGTCTCTTCCCACAGCAGGCCGAGCACGTTATCTGCCATGAACGGCGGCAGTGTGATGCTCAGGTGGAAGCGCCAGCGATCGCCGTCGACTGAGACGACGCTCGGGCCAAAGGGCTCAAGCATCTCTACCACCGGCAATTTTTAGTCAGCATTCCAGACACTAGCAGGATGAGAACGGAGAAACGAAAACGCAAACGCACTCATCTTTTCCGGCGGCTTAATGAACGCCTTCCTCCGCGTGAGGACCTGCGCCGCCGTCTCGGCCTCGCCGACATAGCACACCATGCCTGCGGGCGACACGACTAGGAAAACGGGGCCGAAACTGTCGTGAGCGCGCCGCCGGTCCTCGTAGTGCCAGTCCTTGACCATGAAGCGCCCCCAGCGCGGCCATCCCTCGCCGCGCATGATGCGACCGCGGAACACGCGCCGCAGGACAGGATCAGTGAGGTACGCCCATCCCTCAAGCTCGTGGATGAGCGAGATGGTGTATGGCAGGCCTGTCTGTCGTGCTGTGCGGATGTTGGACAGAAGGTTGAAGGCCGTCCGGAGGGCCTGGAGGGCGGTTAGAAGCAGGGCCACGAGGACGTAGACTGCCATTTTGGTGGGTAGTCTGCGTAGGTTTAGAAAGGAGCAATGATTGCTGTTTGTGTATTTAGTTGTTCTGTGCTTGTGCTCGTGCTAATAGGAGGCCTTGTGATATGGGAGAGTGAGGAGCCCAGCTGCAAGCCTGCTGATTTGTTGTACAAGGTAAGTTATATCAGCTAATTCATGAATATTATATTACACGGGATTATATGTGATAAGTATTTCTATGTCTACAGTTGGGTCCCAATAAACCACATAGTCTACATGTTAATGGTATTGAAATTCTCTACTTATGTAATTATAATTGAGTAGGCTTGGTTTAAAACATGCCGACATCAGACGCTATACTAGAATACGATAGCGAAGGTTAGGTATAAGGCATGTAAAAACCGGCGTTTATATTATAGGCATTACAAGTTAAGAATTCAGTACCCTCAAGTAATTCGGCCGCCATCCTGATGAACCCTCATGTTCAACCCATTTAATCATCTTCTATTTACCCCCACGCTCCATTTCCCCTTCAGCTTCTATACTTCACAACTAGTCATATACTACCCCGTTATCAACTCATAGTGGCTAAAATAATCGGTTTATTGCCGTAATTCGCAAAAGGACCAGCCGGCCTATTCTGTAACTATATCGGGGCCTAACAGTCAGCAAAAGGGATAAGGTTAACCCTCTCTAATTGCTGACGAAATTCACCTGTCATCATCCGGAGCATCGTAGCTCCATGATAATTCGACCGTCCCGGGAATACGGAAAAGGCACCGGAGGAAGCACGGCCTTAAAGTACAGGCAGCTAGTCCTAGAAACGTGAGGGTGTATAGACTCTACCGACTCTCGGTAGTAGATTGATCGGCCCGAATCGACTCTTGCTATGCTTAAGTAACTCTAGGCGATTTCCTAGCTGACTCGCGCCGGCCGGCAATTGCCCGATTCGTCAGATCCTTCCTCACCGCGCCGGGCAAGGTCACCAAGTTAGTGGGATGACGATGCCAGCGGGAATTGCGTGGAGCCATATGGTCACATTGTCAAAATAATAATAGATGTAAATAGATACACCGAATAGGTGAGTCTATTACTAAAAGGTTACCCGAATGATGCGCGTCATCATCCCACATGATGACAAGCTCGTAATCGTGCCTTGGTATCGGGACTGGAGAAATACTACGCAGTATGCAGTATTTTTATACACAATATGGGGCGAAGTATGCGCTGAGTTACCTTATGGGAGGTTCCGTGGTTTCTATCTACTCCCCATTAGTTAAGCTCCTTGTGTCAATATAACAACAACAATAAAGTATGCAATAGGTGATATAGGACGGGGAACTATTTGCAGCAAGTTATTAATAGTACACACACACACACTCTACACTTAATAATTTTGAGACTAGTATTGCTAGTTAGATATTGATAGTCTCGAAACGTATCAAAACTAGAGACCAATTCTAAGCAACTAGCTCGTTCCCCTTCTCATTCCGGTCGGGATGGAGGCAGACTTACACTATGAATCTAACGCTCTGATGGGGAAGACAGACAATTTCAATTTAGAGCGGATGCTCAGAGAACTACCACAGGAACTGACTCTTCGCAACACCATCGTGATTGTGGTCGGCCTCATGCTCACCTTCCAAATCTTCGATGTAATATACAATGTCTACTTCCATCCACTCGCACGTTTCCCTGGGCCATTCTGGGCGAGAGCATCGCTCGTAAGCTAGCAATCCAGCTGATCATGTCGTCCTTCTTCCAGCTAAAAGAGTTTCTTGTAGTTGTGGCGCTTCTACCACACCATGTCGGGGCGCGCGCACCGCGTCATCCAGGCGCAGCATCGTATCTACGGGCCCGTCTTCCGCGTGTCACCCAATGAGCTCTCTTTCGCTACCGCCTCGTCGTGGAAGGCTATCTACGGATACCCGCCACCCGGCCAGGCGCAGCTGATCAAGGGCGAGTTCTATGATATTTACGGCGCCGGGTTTAACATGGCATGCATTGGATCCGAGCGCGACCCGACACAGCACGCGCGCAAGAAGAGGGATCTCACGGCTGCGTTTAGTAGTAAGGCGTTACAGCAGCAAGAGGCCATTGTGCAGCGCACGGTAGATGGTTAGTATATTCCCCATTCACAAATATTACCATGTCTAGCTGTCTTGATGGATTACGTCTCGATAGACTGAATCTCTAAAAGCGATCTTTATCAGTCTACTTCAATAGGGGTACCCTTTGGCTAATTAGGGAGCAACAGGATTCATAGGTAAACTCGGCCCGCTCAGTGCAAGGGGCGAAAATAAAGGAGTCAACATAGTCAGCTGGCTGGAGATGGTGACATTTGACGCGCTTGGTGAGATGGCATTCGGTGAGAGCTTTGGGTGTGTTGAAGAGGAAAAGCATCACGAGTGGATCGATACTATCTTGAGCCACCTCTTAGAGGTTACTCTAGTGGACAACCTGAGGAGATCTGCCATCATGGCTAAAATCGGCAGCTGGCTTCTGCCAGGCCTGACAGCAGCTGTACGAAACAAGCACTCCAACGATGCTAGAAAGAAGGTCAAGCAGCGGCTTGACGCAAAGACTGCGCGACAGGATTTCCTCACAAACCTAGTCAGCAAGGTCAAGCGCGGTGCGGTCCCGGAGGAAGAGTTGACGGCTCACGCATCCACATTGATGTAAGGCTACCTAATCTTTGCCACTGCATTAAAGATCGGGATTTCTAACGAAATCAACAGTATTGCCGGAGGTGAGACTACAGCTACATGCCTCGCAGCCGCCGTGTACTTCCTTCTTACGACGCCGCAGGCGCTCGACAAGCTCGTCGGTGAGATCCGCGGGCGGTACGCGTCCTACGACGAGATCGATGCCACCTCCGCACAGCAGCTGCCGTACCTACAAGCCGTTCTTAATGAAGCACTGCGTATCTACCCACCAGGATCCATGGGCTTCCCGCGTGTGTCACCTGGATGCGAGATCGACGGCTTCTGGATTCCCAAGGGTGCCGAGGTATACACTAGCCCATTCACGGTCACGCACGACGCCAAGTACTTCCACGAGCCGGAGAGGTTTATACCGGAGAGGTGGTTGGATCCGCAGTGTGCGGATGTGAAGGAGGCTAGTCAGCCGTTCTCGCTTGGTTATAGAGCATGCATTGGACGCAAGTACGTATCTGTCTACTACACTCCCCTTATCTATACCGATTTTGAGGCTGAAAAAATATATTTTTGCTAACTTGGGTTGACAAAGTTTTGCCTATATGGAGATGGTATCCATCATAGCTAAAATGCTGTACAAGTACGACGCCACATTAGTAAACAAAGATCTAGATTTTGAGGCCGCTTCACACTGCCATTTTATGTGGTGGAAAGCGCCCGTATGGGTAAGCTTCAAGGAACATTAGCTAGAGGCATGATCTAATCATTGATTCTACGTGGATGAGTACGGCTGCGTAAAAGTGTGCATACTTGGTATCTTGGCGACGAAGTTGACAATGTTTGAGTTATTATAAAGTGGAGTTTGAGCCCTCGATAAAATGATCAAGGGCGGGTATTTAGGTTTCCCGACTTAAATGGATATACCATAGGTAAGATAACGAGACGCCTTATCGTAGCTTCCCCGATTTTTGGCGCAGAAAATATGCCTGGTTGGGATGATTTTGAGGCTCTAAGGTCTCTCTAATCTCCCGACCTCACCCCTATTCTGACCCGTTCTCAATCGTCTATTTTGGGTAATTGCCAGGCTCAATATTTGAGACCGTGCTTCAATCACATGAAAAGGCACCATTTTGGTATTATATGTTCCTGCATTCGATAGTCTGGTGGAAATTGTTGTGATATCGTCTTGGTACATATCGAAGCGCGGTTTTCTTTAGAATGAAGGATTTTTTGTATAGCGCGTGATTACTAAATTTAAAATTTCTCCCTTCGTATCTATATTCACTACATTTGAAGTTATTGCTGTTGTTGATGTAGCGGCCTTCGAGGAAGAGATGCTAGGTTTAGCTGCGCCTAGTGTTCATGAGTTTACACACTGCTTTGTATGTATGGATGCTAAGACGCCTTCGGCCGCGTTCGACGGTAGGACTGCTAGCCTAGATTAAAACATTACCCTCACTCACCTGCTCGAGGTGTGCAAGGTGTATATGGCGACGGGCCGAAAAGGGGTTTAGACTTTCTAAAACTGGTCGTGACAAGTTGCTGTAGGCATATTTATGGGCCAAGTCGCACCAATAAACTGCCAAGTCGAGCTGATATCGGTGAAGAGGAACTAATGGCTGACTCGATGACTCGCAAAGGGTCAGCCCCTATGCAGAGAGTAGCTGAGTCCACTAGCTACTAGCTAGCTGTTCATGTATAGGGGGCCCCGGGCAAGGCGACTTTCCTGCTGATTTCTATAAATATCTCACCTCTATTTACTAGCTATACCTCCTATCAACGCTTCGCGGCGCTCAACTTGTAGAATAGCACACGTGAGTGCCTATTGTTAGTGTGATAGACTAAGACTCGAACCGTATTTTGCAACTAAAATGACCGTATTTCTGATACTGTTGGTGTATCTAGCAGATTGTAGCGTGCCTAACTCGTTACTATTGGATGCCTTGCCCGGATCTTTCCAAATGTAGCCGGAAAGCCTAGTCAAGAGATGAGTTCAGGTGCCAACAGCAGATGGGGGCGAAGCCACAGTCAGTATGGATACCTACTGGGATTTTGATCCTCATCGCGCCACCCGGATGACGATGCGCTCGCTTGGGATACACATTACGCCTCGAGGAGTGTGTGAAGGGCCTAATTCTTGCGGCGAGGGCGAGGTGAGGGTGTGATGTGATGAGCTGCTGGGTGTATATAAGGAGCCATCGCGAGAGTTGAGAAGGAGAAGAATAGGACCACCAGCATCCGACGCTTTCAAGTCACTTACAAACACAATACTCTAAACCAAAGTAGCGACTCGTGCAAAACATTATACACGATGGCGCTCAAACGTCTCTTCTCGCTTGCCCTATTGGGCCCTCTTCTCGCCTCGGCTTCCGCCCTACTCCCGCCACGTGGGAGCCAGAACGACGCGGCCGCAGCAGCCAAGGCATGTGCTGCAATCGGCGCCATCTTCCCGAACAAGCTCTTCGCGACCGGCACGACTCAGTTCAATAATCAGTCAACGGCGATCTGGTCCGACACTTGTTTGCTAACGCCCAGCTGCGTGTTCTTGCCGTCTTCGGCCGCGGATATCAGCCGCGCCCTTCCCATCATCAAAAAGGCCGGCTCCAGGTTCTCCGTCCGCGCGGGTGGGCATATGCCCGTGCCTGGTGCGCAATCTGTCGAACCAGGTGTCTTCATTTCGCTCAGCGGCCTCGCCGAACGCACACTTAACAAGGCCGCCGGCACCGTATCCATCGGTCCCGGACAGACTTGGATAGACGTGTATAACTGGCTAGCGCCGTACGGTCTGGCAGTCAACGGTGGGCGGTACCCGACTGTCGGTGTTGGCGGTGTGCTGATTGGTGGCGGTATCGGCTACTTTTCCAGTACGCAGGGTTGGTCCTGTGATAACGTGGTTGCTTTCGAAGCTGTGCTGGCTGACGGGACCATCGTCAAGGCGACGAGCCGGGGCAAATACTCTGACCTGTTCTGGGCGCTTCGCGGCGGTCACAACAACTTCGCTATTGTTACACAGTTTGAAGTGAAGTACTTCGCAGCGACATCGGCTTACGGCAAGGTCATCGCCTGGAACGCAAGCGAACCGAGCACATCGGATGCATTCTTCTCCGCACTCAACGCGTATGTGGCACCGGGCGGCGGTGTCGACGATCCCAGCGTGGCCATTATTCCAACAGTCGCGGCAGCACCATCGCTCGGACTATATGAGGTTATCACTGACCAGTTCGCTCTCGGTAACAACAGCAGCCCTCAGGCGTTTTCCAACTTCTCTCGCGTCGAAGGGCCCATTACCTTTGAGCTGGGTGACCAGGTCTTCGATTCGTGGACCGAAATACCGAAGCTCCTCGCATCTTCAGGTGATCATGGTCTCCGACAGATATTCTGGAGTGTCAGCTTCAAGGCCGACCCGCGCGCGATCAGCATTGCGAACCGTACGGTAATCGACATGACCTTCGACAGACTCGCTGACGCAGCGAACGCGGCTGTCGCACTCACGTACCAACCCGTCTCGGCGGCCTGGCTGCGGGAGAGCGCTGCACGGGGTGGCAACGCGATTGATCTAGACCCCAAGCTTGGCACATTTATTGGTAAGTAGTCTCCGACAGCGCTGCGTCTGCTGAATGAACCGGGAATGCAGTTTGCTAACATGAACACAGCGGGCCTCATCGCCGTTCAGTGGACGGATGCAGCAGACGATGCGCGTATCAACAAGTTCTGTGAGGACGCCACGGCCGAGATCAAGAGGCAGACGGCGAAGCTGAAGCTGGATGTCGACTTCATCTACCTTAACGACGCAGGCGCCACTCAGAAGCCATTTGCCACATACGGCAAAGGCGCCAGTCTGCCGAAGCTTCAGACTATTCGAAAGAAGTACGACCCGGACAACTTCTACAAGAAGTACCTAGCCCATGGATTCGCCTTGGAAAAGTAGAGCAGGAAGTGGGGAGAGAGTGATATAGATAGATAGACTACGAAGGGGCAGCCACAAAACTAGATCTCATTGCCAAGAATGTAACCTTAGATACCTCCTTTATCCGGATAGAACATAGAGCCACACATTGTACCAAAACTTGCTGTCTTTAGTGAATACGTGAACGGTAGGTTTTTATTATTCTTCCCCCAACGTTTAATTTACCTAAGCACGCTCCATAGTTGTTTTTGCGTCAAGCATTCTTGTAATTTTTAGTACGTAAACAAGAGTTCAGTGCACTAGGCGAGGGCCAGAACAGTACCACCGTCAATTCTGGTGTAGGTAGTGTCGCTACCATAGGTACTATAGGCCCCTTAACACCGCTGGCGTTTATACCGCCGGCGAAAGAAGGCTTCAGATTTTTTGGACTTACAAAAAAACAACGGAAAAGGAAAAGAAAAGAAAGAAATAGAAGAATATTCTCTTTCTAAAACATAACTCTCAATATTCGATAATTCTGTTAGATCATCTATCGTGATTTTCACAGTGTGTCCTAATGACATAAAACCTGCGCAAACTGTGCGAACTCCTTATCGGTCTCTAAAAGCGCCATCTCCTCCCTCTTTAGGCTTAGCAACACCTCGAACCCCCCAGCTGGCCGCGGCGGTAGAACCACACACCTCCTACACACAGCGTCGAACTCCCGCCTCGGGGGCCGTAGGTGGTCGACCAGGCCGCCATTCCGGAATACTTTGCCGCCGAAACGCATCTCCATCAGCGGCAGCCCTAGGAAGCTGGTGAAGCACGCCTCGGCGCCCTCGAATGTCGCGAAGGGGTACCGTGCTTCTGAGAAGTCGGGCATGGCCGCGGCGAGGCCGTACGACGCGTGCAGGCGCTCACGCGTGATGGTGTCGACGGCGCTCCGCACGGTGTGCGCGACAGTCGCGAGCGACGTCGCCGGCGAGATTAGCGACGTCACAGTCATGCGCGTCGTCGCGATGAAAATCAACGTGCCCATGTATGCCCATGGCAGCTGCCCACCGAAGAGGAGGCGCCCATCTAGTGTAGTGTCTAACTCGGCTAGCGCGCCCGGGGCGGCGTACGCTGGGTTGGCTGGGTCGGCGGCTGCCCGCGCGCGCATGATGCACCTCCAGAGGAGCGCCATTAGGGCATCATTTGCTGTTGGGGGAGCGGATGCACTGCTGTCAGTGGGCGTTGTCGCCAGGGCTGTCAACTTAGTGAAGGCTGTTGCCGAAACGTAGAAGATGGTGGTTGTCATCTCTGGTGGTGGCTGCGCCTTGGAGGGATCGAGACTGAACGCCGCTCGCGCCCGGAGCTTCTCGGGTGATAGTGGCGGCAGCATACCTAACAGTCGCCAGGCGTCGTCGTCACTGTTGGCAAACTCCTCAGGCGACGGTAGCTTATTTCCTTCTGACGCCCACGCCTCCGGGACGAGATCGTAGTTACAGCAGTCCGGTGTGATGGTTAAACTGGCGCCGCCTAAGTCGTCGTTTTGGTGTTGGCGCATGCATTTCGCCCACATTTTGAGTAAGAGCGAGCCGCTCATGCCGTCGACGAGCGAGTGGAATAGGCATACGGAAAGGAGAAGGCCTCCTTCAATGAAGTTAGCCTGCACGATGCATGCGGATGCGCCTTCACCATCGAGATCCCATTTCGCGTGCACCGACGGCACGAGCTGTGCGCCGTCGAGCGTGTCTTGGGGAAGACCCTCATCCAGGAGGTCATCATAATCCGGCCATGAAGCTGAGATGTCGTTATAGATAACCTGGGGCGTCCAGTCAGGGTGCTCCCGCGCCTCCAGCCGGCCGGGGTTCGGATCCGTGTCGTCAGGGGCTACCGAGAAGACGCGTCTGCGGATGATTGGAAGGTCGTTCGCTGCGGTCTCAAGACTCGCTTGTAGTAGGTTGTGCACCTCGGAAAACTCCACGCCTGGCTTCAGACCAAATGTGAGGATGAAGTTGGCGTAAAACCTGGGCATAACATTGTCCATGGGATTAAGCGCAAAGCGCTGGGGTTGCACAATTGCTGACGGCATGGTAGCTACTACGATACCTAAGCGACTTAGAAGACTGCCTAAGCATAGGATGCGAAACTACATAGATTAGGGCACACTGAAGGGTCTAAATCAAAGACAGATGAACAAGGATCACGGGCTGAACTACTCGGCAAGTGCACGACCACCGCCTCGGAGCCGCGTTAACTACACTCAGCTGACGCTCGGCTTTTGCCATTTGCATAGCTCCTTTGCCGGAAATGGAAACTACCAGAAACGAAGTTGGATCGAGGTAGACCTACGTAAGCGAATAAATAGACTGTCAGCCTCACAGCGTAACAACATCTGACAATGTGGAGATTCCCCGGGCATAGGATCCGACTAATTGGTAATGTATCTTACTACCTAGGTACGCAAAGCCTATGAAAAACTATTGCATCGCGTAGCTAGCTTGCATATGTGACAGCTAATAATAAACATCTCACACCGAAGAAGGATTGGCCAAACTAGCCACCACGTCGACCCTTCACTCTGTCGGATCTAGATACCGCAGCGTGGTGCGACTCCACATCTCGTTCCCGCTCATCTGATACTCGAGCCCCTTTAGGTAGGCCCTCAGCTCAGGAGTGTCGCACTGTGCTAGGACCTCGGCCGTGAGCTCATCATGGCGCACCTCCCACTCTCGGCATAACACATACAGCACTCTCTTCGATGCCGCCGCCGACACCTCGGCTCCGTCGGCGAAGATGGCCACGCCTGTGCACAGTACGCCTCCCTCCTCATGGGCAGTCTTAGAAGCGACTAGCTCCTTCTCGAAGCTCCAGATATCATTCACCACAGCGAGATGCTTACTGCAGTTCATGTCAACAGGGCGTGCAATGCTAAGATCCTCCGGGCTCAGTTTGAGCTTCATGCAGAAACGCATTAGGGCGGCAAGCAGACTATAGTTGCAAACGTTAGTCCGAGTATTATCTCGTGCCTAGAGGAGCCCAGATAGCGAGGGAAACAACTTACCCTTTGCCGACGTCGCGTTCACGGTACTCGAAATACTCCTTCAGATCCATTTTCCTCAACCGTGTAGCGTCTGTTTGGGCACGCATGAAGGTAAAGACAGGTTCCAGAATCTCAGTAGTCATCTCCAGATCGTGTGCGCGCATACTTTCCCACAGGTCGTATGCCATGTATTCAACCGGGGAGGAGCGGTCAGGGAGAACGTCGCCGCGCATGATCGGCATCAACTTATTGTTGTAGGCCTCGCCATCTGCAAGCGACATGTGCTCGAGTAGGTCTGCGATCATGTTAGTAATAGCTCAGTTTTCTCTTCAAGCTATTGGGAAGCCGAACCGTCGATCAAGAAAAGAATGGTGAGAAGCCGGCAGGCAAAGTGGATTCGGTCGTCCAAGGCCATGGGGAAATACCAGCACGTCACCTCAGAGAAGCCAGCATTAACAAACTTCTTCCGACTCTTCTCTGTTGGAAACGGCCAGTGCTCAAGGAAGTATCCATTCACCTCCTCGGTCACCTGCTTCTCCAGCCGATGGCAGTGTGGTTGAAGATGCGAGGGTGGAATGTCGAAAAAGGCCGGAGACTGAGGAAGAGGAGGCGCCGAAGCGTCGTGCGTCTCCGAGGCCAAGGGGCCGCTCGGGACCTCAGTCATAGCTAAGATTTCGGTAGCCATCGTGAGTTTCTATTGTTTGTGTTGAAGATTCGAGATCAGATAATGTTAAAATTGATGCAAGATTGCGAATTGGATATGTTTTCATGTAAGAGAAGCGATGCCCATATGTTGGTCTATGAGCGAAGTGCCGGGACTGTTAACTTTCTCTCTTCTCTACGTCTTCTGTAGCAGATGGGTAGGTAGCCATTCGTAATAAGCGTCACTCTCATCTGATTCTCCCCGATCGTACCCGATATCAACCAGACCCGGCTCCGGAGCCTATTCTCACTAAGCACCTTCGGAGGCACCAGCCGAGCAGTGAGATATGCCGATCGGTTATTGCCAGATTCTGTATGTCCGTGCTGGACACCGCAGTAAAGAAGCTATTACACCGCATTACACCAGAGTATCAGCTACTCTCTTCCTAACAAATAACACATCCTTGGCACTGCTAAGAACTATCTCAATTCTTGTCTCAGTTAAACAAGATTGGTATGATTCAAGATATCATCGACGTGGCCTATACGCAGGGTGCCAATGGCTGGCGGATCAGCCTGCCGTTGGCAATGCTCCTGTTGGCCGCAACAACTTACACCGTTACCATTCTGTCATACCTTCGCACCAAATATATCCACGGGGACTCTCAGGAGCCACCTATCATACCGTATTGGTTGCCCGGGCTGGGCAGCACGATTCCTTTCGTCCGTGACACAAAAGGCTTTATCGACAATGCTGTGTAAGTGCTAGCGATACGGCTCCGTACCGTGTTCTGTCGTCTTGTAGATGCTGACAGAACTGCCTAGACGAAAATGGGGCGACAGCACCCCTTACACGATCAAGCTGGCTGCCTTCAAGGGTTACCTAATTACACAACCCGAGCACTTTAGTCCACTCCTCAAAGCTACCCGCTTCCTTAGCAATAAGAAGGTCATGGCGGAGTTAATGCGCGATGTATTTGGCACGCCTCCAAATGTAATGCGTAAGTTTCTGTGCGAGATGCAAGAGCAGCAGATGGTCATGTTCTGACAACCACACCCAGCTATGTACCTAGGCGATAACTCAGGTATTGAGGCCAAGCCCGTGCCGGGCACTTCTATTCCTAGTCACCAGCGTATCTGGCACAACCAGCACGTCGACAGCGCCAAGTATCTCACCGGAGACGTGCTTCGCGGCCTAGCCGCACGCTTTACGTCCACCCTCAGTGAAGCTATTTCGAAAGCAGATCCCAACGATCCTGCTGATTCAGGAGACTGGGTCACCATCGATGATTTCTATCCGTGGTGGCGCGCGCGAGTCTTTACTGCCGCGACCACGGCTATCTTCGGCCCCCACCTCCTGCGCTTGAATCCCACCCTCGAGCAAGACTTCTGGAACTTCGCCGACTCGATCCCCACTCTAGTGAAGCGTTATCCCGCATGGATGGCGCCGCGAGCGCATGCTGCGAGGAATAAAATGCTAGACAGCGTTAAGAAGTGGCACGCGCACGCGCGCGAGCACTCAGACTACAGCGTCAGCGGCGACGATGCTCCTAAATGGGATGAGTACTGGGGCAGTGTGTGGTTGAAGGTGCGGCAGAGATGGGGCCAAGCCACGGGAACAATGGACGATGGCGGATTAGCAAGCGAAGATCTAGCCTTAGCTATTGCGTGAGTGCTGTGTGCCTAACCCCGCAACCTCCTATCTTCTATGCTAACTATTCCAGTGCCAACGCCAATGCCATCCCGATGGCATTCTGGTATCTAGTTGAGATCTACCGTGACCCGGCTCTCCTGTCGCGCGTGCTACCGGAGCTAGAAGCGGCCGTAATAAGCCCTGCCGCCGACAATACGCCGGCTGCTTTTGACCTGTCTCCAGTGCTCGCATCACCCCTCGCACAGAGCATCTATGCCGAGGTGCTGCGCATGCGTATCTCGTTGTTACTTAATCGCTGCGCGGACCATAAAGACCACCGGATCGGGCCATGGACGCTGAAAAAGGGTGCGTATATGACGCTTCCAACCGCGTATATCGGTTACCATCCTAAAGCATGGGAGCCGTACACAGATGGCGGAAAAGCGCCGATTGATGAGTTCTGGGCAGAGCGGTTCTTAGTTCCAGACGAGACAAAGAGTGCCCAGGCTGAGGATGCTGTGTCTGAGAACAAGGAGCCCAAGATGCGCTTCTCGACGGAACACCTCGAGGGCATATGGGTGCCGTATGGTGGTGGCGCGTTGATGTGTCCCGGTAGGCACTTTGCTAAGCAGGAGATGATGGGGAGCGCTACCGTGTTTGCACATTACTACGAGTTGGAGATCATCTCGGGCAAGGCGCCGCCCATGGATGAGAAGTACTACGGCATGGGTGCTCAACAGCCAGCTGAAAAGACCCCGGTGAGGATCAGGAGAAAGCACGGCGGACGGAAGGCGGCAGGGAACGGTAAGTCGCTATAACCATGGCCTAACAACCTTCATGCCCTAAGTAGGTACTCAGATTACCTAGATTGCAAAGCAGAAGGGATATGAAAATGTCATGACCATTGCCCGAAATCCTTCGGCGTATCGCGCAGTATTACATAATGAAATACAGGGTACAAGAGTTGCCGGGTCGAGTGCCCAGTTCATGTCAGTGTTAAAGCCCTTGTCGGTTATTTAAAGAGGACATTTCACTATTTGAGGATGAAGCTAAACCTATTATGGCAATTAACCCATAATTCAAAGGCATTTATTTACCTCTTAATTGTTAAGTCTAAACAAACACGAGTAACAATTAAAAGTTCAATTAAAATCCAAAAATAAACCCTTAATCTTATACAACTATAACGAACTTGAATGATAATTCTAAACCTTTAAAACAAAATTTCTTCTAATAGTTATGTTTTATAAATTAAAAATAAAAATATAGTGTTAACAGCAATGATACGACCCCATAGGGGGTGTATTCATTTAATGCGGAGGCCCCGCGTGGAGCGGAGACCCCAATTACCTAGGTACCTAAGCTTCTCCTCCAAGACTTAGAGTCTTGGCTTTTCCTTCCTTCTACATCTCTACTCAATACACATACATTTTACCCAGATCCCAGAGAGCACCTATCAAGCACATACAGATAATTATAGAGTAAAAGTATTATGGGGTTTAATTGGCTTTTAAGTGACTCTATTGGGTACATATGTTAAATTGTGGGGCAATTGCCGTAGTAGGTTTAGCTTCATTTTCAAATGATGAAATGTCTTTATAGGGGTAAATGCGATGTCCTCCCGAGAAGCTTAACACGGCTTTCCCTGACGTAAATCTTTTTTCAGGATTCATGTTAATTAGTAGGAAATGGTGAGGGACCAGAAATGTCATCTCGTTATGATGTGTGGTTATGGGTGATATACAATTGCGATGCGGCAGATTGTATAGCCCTAGCTCCGTCAGAGTACAGATGATCCCAATCAGTGCTATGCAAGGCAGGTGAGCAGCAACATACTACTGTTGGATTTCAGTGTATTGCGATCACGCCACGTGTTGTTGTGTAGCTCTATCTCCTATTCTAGCCTGAATTTACAGTGGTTTATGTGTGCGCCAAGACTAGCCCTGATGCTTAGTCATTAGCGCAACTAGTGGCTTAGGTAATGGTGATCTCCTCATCTATGCCTCATAGGCTCGCATTTCCCACTTTATCACTTAGTATAATCCAACAACTACTAGTTAAAGATACCCAAGGCCACCAAGGTCAATGGGATCCAGGGGCTTCTGCGCGGGAATCCAATTTTGATCATAAAAGTTCAAGCCCTCGGGGCTTAATGCCTACTACCGTACTTGACATTTGTACCAAAAACAACAGATGATTATCACACGCCAATTTTAACATGAAGGAAATCCGTTTTTGTTTAAAAAAGTAAGCAAAGCTGTTTTACCAGCAATTTTTAATAAGCTAAAGTAAGCAAAAATAAGTTAAAAGTAAAAGCGATAATAAATAAACTAGCGTTAAAAATAACCTGTTTTAGCTTTTTAGTTATAACTGCTGCTAGCTAAAATTAAAAAAAGTTAGTTAAAAGTTTTTTTAAAGCTAATTTTAAATTTTTATTAGCTAAAGCTACACTTTTTAACTTTACTAAATATTATAAATTTAACTTTATTATATACAAACATATTTTGTTAATTTGTTAACTACTTATTTAATTTATTTTTGTTATAAAAAGTTGTATTAAAATATATATAATATTGCTTTATAATAATTATTAATAGTTAATTTTGTATGGTTTTAAAAGTTTAAACAAAAAACAGCACAAATTTTAAAAAGTGTTAACGTTTTATGCTTTTATTACTATTTATATAAAACAAAGTACAATCTTTTTATTAGCAAAGTTATATTAAAAAATAAAAATATAATGTTTAATGCTTTTTTTAAACAAAGTATTATTTATATAAAACTAAATGATATTGTTATAACATTATAATTGTATTAAAAGTTATAACAACTAGTATAAAATTATATTAAAAAAAAATTTATATTAAAGCTTTATTTGTTTAAAACTAAAGAATTTTATATAAGTAAGCAAAACAAAGTAAAAAGCATTTTAGCAATAAAGTTATATTAACAAAAAGATTTAAAGTTATTAATACGTTTGTTAGCTATTATAAAATTTATGTAGCAGCAAAACTAAGCTAAAAAAAAGACTTATAATTAAGTTTAACAAAAAGTTATACAAGCAATACAAAGTAAAAGCGCTAAAATTATATATTAAGCTAAATAGCTGTTATAATTTAGGTGCACTACTAATTAAACCACTAATTAAAGTGTGTTCTCTCTGATTTTGTCTGCCCATATCACTATAATCTATCCAGGTGTGCTCCGCACACTATTCTTTGCTTCTATAAGCTTTAATTTTGTATAAGACTTATTATACAAAATATACATTATATTGTACCTAACCTTAAAAAACTTTCCAAACGTAACAATAGCGTTATATTAACAGCAATATATAAATTAAAAAAAGCTGTTAAATAACTTTTGTGCTAGCTAACTGTTTTATAATTTATACAATAGTAAAACTAGGCTAAAAAAAGCATTATAAATAAGTTTAGTATAAAAGCTATGCAAGCAATATAAAGCAAACTTATTTTAGCAGCAAGCTACGCTAGTAAAAAAGTAAAACAGTTTTAAAATTAACGTTAATTTTAAGTAGTTAAAATTTATATGTAAATATAGTTACGCTAAAAAAAATAATATAACTTTTGTTTGCTTTATATAACTAAGTAATTTATATAAAACAAAGCTAATATTATATTAGTTTATTTAGTAATAAAGTTATAACAAAAAAAAAGTTTATATTAAAATTTTTTTTTATATATAACGCATTTTACAAGCTAGTTTTGCATATAAGCAAGTTTTGCACTTTTTAAACTTTTTTGTACGATTAACATTCCAACTTTATTATTTTAACTAATACTGCTTTAATTAATATGCTACTTATATAGAACGAATCGGATTTGATTTTTGCTTTAGAAGCAATTTGTACGAACTTTGATTTAAGCGTATAACGTGCAGCAAATATTTTTAACATATTTTTTTGCACTTTATTTAACCGAAAAAATGGATGCAACGCAAAATGCGTTATATTTTTGTATATTTAAAAATTTACTAAATCCGAAAAATAATTAATTGTACGATATATAATCGATTTAGTTTTGCAATTGTTTTTTTTTAGGCATAGTGCTGTTGAAAATATGGCAAATCGATTGTTAGAGCTACGTAGAAAAGCTTGCGTTAGAAAAAATTGGACTTCGAACTTTATACAACGATAACTAGAGCTTAAAATACGTTTTAACTGCCGAATCGATTATTAGCGTGTTTAAAACGAAAATCTAATTAAGTATTGCGTTTGGTTTGCTTTTGTACGACATATAATTAACAAATAGGGAATTTAGAAAAAAGATATATACAATTTTAACAAAACCGGGTTTGCAATGGGCAAAATTATAGCCGAAATAGTTATAACAACGTTTAAACGATTAAAAAAATTAAAAGCTGTACAACAAAGTAACTTAAAATAGTTTATAGTTATTTAAGCTATTTTGTTGTACAGCTATGTAATTTTTTTGTATATTATTTTAGCAACAAAAAACTATTTTGTATTTTGGTATTAAAACAGCTTATTATTAAACGATTGGAAAATTGCAACTATAAAAAATGGTTAAACAATAAACGAACAAGGTTAAAATTGAATTAAATATTTTGATAAACATATAAAGCGTTGTACAAAAGGTGCTTTTTAGCTATTAATTCTTAACGGCTACGAAAGCTATTATTTAACTATTTTTGAACTATATTGCAAAGAAAATTTTATAATTATATTTTGTATGCCGGCTTATTTGTTATACAAGCTTTAGCTTTTTGATGTTGGGTGTTTTGGTTTATTAAAACGGGCGTACGGCAAAGAAATTAAACATTTAATACAGGCATATGTATTATACGTTTTAAAAGAGGATTTTTTATTTGCGTTTTTTAAAGCGTTTAACGTATTAATAACGGAAGCAAATATTTAGAGAAGTTTTTAAGGAGCAGGATTAGTACTGTACAATTTTAAATATGTTATTTTTTAATTAGACTTTTATTTAGAAACCTTAAAAATCAAACTTTTATTGCTTACTTTATTTGCGAATTAATAATTAACTATTTTAAATAATTTAACTAAAGCTAAATTTTAAGCTTAATATATTTAAGAATAAGTTGTATAACATATAAATAGCTTTTTAACAGCTATTGTTAACGGTATAAGCTAGTTATTGCGTAATACGATTGCAATTTTTTACTGTTTTGTATTATTGGAAAAAAAGGTTGCAACTTTTTGTAAAGCAAATGATAGGCTTAGCTAACGTTGTTATACGAAAAGAACTCGATTATAGGATGGAGGATTGCTTACTATATAAAAAGTACGAGAGCTACAAGTTGTATGGGATGCTGCTGAGCAAGAAAGGTCTGAAAATCGTTGAAGTAATTGTTGTACAAAAAGGCAGGAGACTTGCGCGCAACGCTGTAGGCTTTGCGGCGAAGCCGGTTATAATGTGCAAACTTGTTAAAATAATATAGAATTGTTTGATAAATTAGATTCCGAATAGATTTAATTAATTAAATATGTAGTTGTTAAGTTATTTAGGATTAATTGTACAAAAGTTTAAAAAGTGTGAAACTTGTTTGTGTGCGAAACTAGCTTGTGGGATGCGTTATAACGATCTGGTTTTATTTTTATTAGGTGTAAGCCTTTTACATAGGTAGGTTTACTTATAGGTATAGGATATCGTGTAGTCCGTAGGACTGGGGGGGGGTAACACTTGGTAGGAAGTAACACAGGGGATATTGGGTGAGTGCACTAAAACGCTGTTAAAAGGTTAACTTCTTAATAGTTAATTTCAAAAACTTAACTATAAGCTTAAATTAAACAGTAAAGTAAAAAAAGACTAATGTACAACATAAGCATCTTAAACACTTAAAATTACATATTAAAATTTAATATTAAAACTTTAATAAAAAACCGAAAAAAAAATCGGAAAAATATTAGGTTAGTTTTATTTAGTTTAAAATCCCAATATTTATATGCCCTATTTTTTTTTCAATTTTATTGCTATTAATTAAATTGGCTTAGTGTTTAACAGGGGTTAGTTTAATATATATTTAGCGTACTTTTATAAACTAAGGGATGCACGCTTAAATAAATTAATAAAAAATTAATTAAAATTTTTCTTTTATTTATTATATAGTTATATACTAAATTTTTTAAACCCGGTATTTTTCCGATTTTTTTTTCGGTTTTTTATTAAAGTTTTAATATTAAATTTTAATATGTAATTTTAAGTGTTCAGGATGCTTGTGTTGTACGTTAATGCTAATACAAAGGGAACCTTTTATGTTTTTATAGTATTTCCTTTTTTCACACATTTTCTGGATACTTTTGGACAGAAACTTATCCTAAGTATTTATCACGTGACCTCCTGCGCCCATGATTAGCTGTAGCTTGTCTCTTGGTTTAGCTTTTTATTAGGTCTATAACTGCGCTAGGTTTTCCTTTCAGGCCGTCTTCCTGTTAGTTTATAACAATATACTAAAAAAATTTAAAATATAATAAAACAAAATTATGTTAGTAGCAACATTATATTAATTTAAAACGTTTAAATATATAACAGCTAACGTAATTTTTAAACGTTTTAAAACTAATAAAAAAAGAATAAAGCTTTTTTTATGCTAATTATAGCTAGACTTTTATTATGCTGCTTAGAAAATAGCTTATATTATGCGGGTTGTAAGCTAAAATCTTTTAGCTTTTATTTTAGCAGCTTAATATATGTGACATATAAACTACTACCAAACTATTATATTAATAAAAAATGCACAGGCTATAACCTATAAAGTAGTAATTATATTATATTTAATTTTAAAAGATTGTAAGCTTTGCTATCCCTTTTTTTTTCTTTTTTTTTAGCTTAAAATTTTAGTTTATAGCATTAATATAATGTTATAAAATATTTTATACAATTATAATACTATTTTAAGCTTTTTTATTTTTACTAACAAACGTTTACTAAATATAAAACTATTTTTTATTATAGTAAGCAAAACATAAAAACATTATTTTTTTTTTTTAGTTAATATATAATTATTAAAAACAAATATAACTATTTAATATAACTATAACGCATCTCCCACTTGACTTGGCCACCCAATTGAATGGGCCACCCCGAAATACATACAAAAAACGTCCGTGCGCATTTAAATAAATCGACCAATTTTGATGGTACAGACTAATAATTAGTATTTTTGAAATCCTTATTAAATAACAAATCCAAATCTATTTTTCTTAATTTTATAGCTATTTTATTCGGCGAGTTAAGTATAAATTTGGACCCACTTTTCTGGTTTCGAAGCTATACGCCTTAATAAAATAGCTAAAAAGTAAACAAAAATACTTTTGAATTCCTTATTAAATAAGGATTCCAAAAATACCAATTATAAGTTTGTACGATCAAAATTGGTCGATTTATTTAAAAGCGCACGGACGTTTTTTGTATGTATTTCGGGGTGGCCCATTCAATTGGGTGGCCAAGTCAAGTGGGAGATGCGTTATATTAATATTAAAATAAAACTTTTTTTAAGTTTTTTTTAAAATAGTATTTAACTTTTTTTTAGTTGGTTTATTTTTTTTTTTTTAACTTAAAATGTTTGCTTTTAAATTTTTTTTTGCTTTTAATATAAATAATTTTAAAGTTAAATAATAATAAAAATTTTGCTTATTTAACTTATTATTTATTTAAAACTTTAGTTGTTATAAACAAAGTTAAGTTTTTATAATTTAAATAAACTTTAATTAATATTAAAGTTTTATTTAAATAATGTTTTTATTTTTTAAATGTTTAAACTATAGCTATAAGTTTTTTGTTTAATATTAAATAGTTTATTATTAATTTTAAAAATTTTTTTTAAAAAAAATATTACTAAGTATAGCTTTTTATTTTCGTTTTATTGTTTTAGTTATTTATTTATTATTATATTATATGCGTTAATTTTAACTTTAAATTTTTTGTTTAAATTTAGTAATTATATTATTAGTTTTATAAAAATTGCTTTTTTAATTTGTTTAAACACTTTTTGCTTTATTGCTTTTTATTTAAACACTGCGTTTTTTTTTATAAAATTTGTAAATAATAGTACGTATTTTTTAAATTTTATAAACAATTTTATATTTTTAATATTGTTTAATATAAGCTATTTTTTTATTGTTTTAATTTTAAATTTTAAATTTTTATTTTGTTTAAAGTTATTATAAATTTTGAAAAGTTTACTTTTTATATATAAAGCTTGTTTTTATTTAAATAAACTTTTAGTTTAGCATTTTATAATGCTTTAAATATTTTTTTAAAGTTTTTAAATAAATTAAAATATTATTTAAATAAACTATTACAATTTAATTTAAATAGTTTTATAATACATTTGTAATTATTTTTTAAAAACTTGTTAATGTATTAATAAGCTTAAATAATATTACTTAATATTTGTATAACGTATAACACAAGCTATTAAGACACACAAGCTACTAAAACACTTTTTTTACACTTTTATACGTATAAGTTAAATAATTTAACTATAACATATTAAATTAATTAAATTTAATCGGATATATTATTGCTAAATATTTTTATAGCATTTTAACAAGTTTGCGCATTATGTTTAAGCTTGCTATATATTTTATACTTTTATATGCGCGCTGCACTAGCTTTTGTATAACAATTACTTGCATATATTTTATTTAAAATTTGCGTTTTAATAGCTTGTTTAGTTTTAAAATCTTGTTTTTACTATATAATAAATAACTTTTTATTTTAAATACGTTTGTTTTTTATATAATAGCGTTAATTAAGTTTATAGTTTGCTATTTAAAGTGCTATATTTTTTTTTTTAATAATTAAATTTTATATATAAATAATATTATATTTTTTATAATTTAGTTAATAGTTTTTAAAATAATTTTTAGCAAGCTATTTTAATGTTATATAACTTTTTTTTTAATATAGTTAGCTTAAAATTATATATTTTTAATATTATATAAAGTTTATAATTTTTAAAAAAGTAAATGTTTTTTAGCTAATAATAATAATTTAAACAGTATTTTAGTTAATAATTTTGTTTTAAACTATAAAATTATATAATTTAAATTATATAAAATTAATTTAATGCTTTAAAAACTTTTTCAAATATTTAATTTAGTTATAAATGCTTTATACGCTTAATAAAACGCTATAAAAAAATCTTTTTTTTTAATATGCATAATATATACCTATATTAATTTGTTAATTTTTTTTGCGTACATATGTTTTAATAAGCTAAAACAATTAATATTAAAAAGCTAAAAACAATATAACAAATAAAAAAGCATACAAAAAATAATAATATTGTAGTTTTTAGCGTATAATTCGAATTTAATAAAATAATAGCTTTTATAACGCATTCTACAAGCTAGTTTTGCACACAAGCAAGTTTCGCACTTTTTTTGGAGTACCCTGTAAGCTAATTTTCTATGCAAAAGTACTTACACCACTTTTTAATAACTTTGCGGAAATAGGTCGTACAACAAAATAATTAGTACTATTAGATTTGTAATGAAATAACGAATCTAATAGTATTTTCTTTTATTTTCTAACTATTTTATTTAAGGCGTTATTAAAAACTACGCTAAAATAATCTTTGCAAATTTGTTTTTTGAAGCTATACGCCCAAATAAAATAGTTATAAAATAAAAGAAAATACTATTAGATTCGCCATTTTATTGCGAATCTAATAGTATTAATTATTTTATTGTACAACCCTTTTTCGCGAAGTTATAATAAAGGGGAGTAAGTACCCCTACATATAAATTAGCTTACAAGGTACGCCAAGAAAAGTGCGAAACTTGCTTGTGTGCAAAACTAGCTTATAGGATGCGTTATATATTTTAACATACTTTGTTTATTATTATTGTTTAATAATTTATTTTGTTTAAATTTTTATTATATATACTTTTGTTGTTTTAAAGTTTTTTTTGTTTTATAGTCGCTTAAGCTTTTTGTATTTTTTTATATAATGCTTTTTTTAACTGTAATTAAAACATTTAATTTAGTTTTTTTTTTTTTTAAAAGTTTTATAATATTTATAACTTTAAGTTTTATTAGTTTTAAATATGTTTTTATTTTTATAGTTTATGTTTTTTAAGTTTGTTTTATATTAACTATAAAACTTTTTTTTTTTTTTTTTTATTATTTTTTAAATAATTAGTTGTTAATTTTAATTGTTTTTATTATATACTTTTTAAAGTTTTTTAGTTAATTATTTTTATAAAGTTTATTTTAAACTAAATTTTTTAGTTTTTTGTAAAAAATTGTTATTAATATATTATTGTTGTTTTATAAGGTTTATAATACTAGTTTGTAAAACTTTGCTACATATTTATATGCTAATTTAGTTTGTTTAATTTTTAGTAGCTATTGTTTAACTTGCTGCTTTTTTTTAAAATTATTATATATATTTGTTAAAGCTTTAGCAAATTTATTTATATTTTTAAATACATTTTTAATTTTAACGCTTTAATTGTTTTTGTTTGTTTTTATATACTTTTTTATTTGTAGCTTAAATTATTTTAGCGCGCTTTTTGCTAAAAATTTTGCTATACAAAAAACTTTTTTTTTTTTGCTTTAAAAATTTTTAAACTTGTTTAGTTTGTTAAGCTTATATTATTTAATTTTTGTTTGCAACTAATTTAAAACAAAAGTTATTGTTTTTAAAGTTAGTTTTATAAGTTTTGCTATTTTGTTTTACATTTATGCTATGTTATATAATATTAAATAAGTTAATTATTTAAAATATAATAATTAGGTTTTATTTTTATATTATATAAGCTTTTTATACAAGTTGGTTTATTTATAAAAGTTAACTATTATATAGTTTATATAACTAAAGAAAAAGTAACATTTAATAAAATATTATTAAAAAGTAAACTTAATTATAAATTTAAATTAAATAATAAAAAAAAAAAAAACTATTACTAAATATAAAAAGAACTTTTTAAGTTTTTATAATATTTTTTTTTTTATACATTTTTTAAATACTTTTAAATAAAAACTTATTTTAAGGATTTATTACATAACATTTAGCGCTTATAATTAGCTGTAGCTTGTTTTTTGGTTTAGCTTTTTATTAGGTTTATAACCGCGCTAAGTTTTTCTTTTAGGCCGTTTTTTTATTGGTTGTAACATTAAACTAAAAAAATAAATATATATAACTGCTACAAATAAATCCGCAAAGGATTATTTAAATAACAATATAGCTAAAAAGTTAAAAAAAGCTATAATAACTAAACGTTATATTTAGTATTAATATAAATTAAAATCTATATTTTGTTTTAATAAAAAAATATAATATATAAACTATTATTAAACTGTTATATTAATAAAAAACGCACAAGCTATAACTTACAAAGTAGTAATTATATTATATTTAATTTTAAAAGATTACAAGTTTTACTGTTCCTTTTTTTTTTTTTTAGCTTAAAATCTTAGTTTATAGCATTAATTGTTAAATAAGCTTTATATAATATTGTAAAGTAAACATACGCGTAAAATAAAATACAATTTATTGTACTATATTTATTTATATCTTTTTATATAAAAAAGAAGCTTTGTATAAAGCAGAGTTTTTACTTTAAATAAAAACTTCTGTTAGCGTACAAGTTAAAACGATAAAAAGAATTAAGTGCGCACGTGCTAATAACCTTGTACGTAACAATAACTTTATATGTACCTACATATACGGTTGTAACTAACACTAGTTATTCCAACATTAATATAATATTATAAAACATTTTATACAATTATAACAATATATATTATATAAAGTAACAAAGTTTAATTTTGTTTTACAATACTTTTTATATTTGTTTTAGCTTTTTAATATTTATTATGCTAAGTAGTAAGCTAAACACTATTATAAATTTTATTTTTATATTATTAATTTAGTATTAAAATTTATTAAACTTTTGTTTATTAAAAAAACATATTATATAAAAGCAATTACATTTGTTAAATGCTTTATTAGCTTTTAATTTATTTTTTAGTTGTAATTAATATTACTTATTTTATTTGTATTATTATTAGATTTATTTAAAACATTTTATAACATAGCTGTTTTTAAATTATTAAAAAAAGATTTTTTATTATAAGCAGTACAACCTTTAGCAAAAAATACTTTTAACTTAAACAACTGTTTTAAACGCTACATATATTTTTAAACCTTTATAACAATAAAAAAAACATTTAAAAGTTTGCTAGCTTTAAATCTTTTTATAAAACTATTTATATTAAAATATTTTTTTTTTAATAGTAGCAATTTTTAAGCTGTTTTTAATTAGATTTATTAATTAAAAAAGCTGTTTTTAAAAAGCTGTTAACAGCAGAAAATTTGTTAACGGCTTTGTTAGCTTTAAAAAATCTATTTAATAGCTAGCAAATTATAAGCAATTTATTTAAAAGCTGTTAACTTGTAAGCAGTTTTGTAAAAAAAAACTTATTAATAACAAAAAATTTAATAATTTTAATAGCAAAAAGTATTTTAAATAATATTTTAAGGTTAAAAAAACTTTTGAATAACATTTGTAGTAATTAGCATTAATACGTTTATATTTAAACGGACGTTTAAAAAGATTAATAGTTTAGTAATTATTATTGCAAATAATAAAAACGAACTTTTATTTAAAAGGTATAAAGTAAAGGCGATTTTACATATTAATAGCTTTATTAAAAAAACTAAAGTAAAATAAGCAAATGTAAAATAAAAAACTAGGAACTAATTTTAACAACAACGTAAAAGTTTAGTAGTTATTTAATAGTATATTTTAAATTATAAAATAAATTTTGTAGCAAGCAAACTTTATTATATATTTTTATAAGCAATTTATAGCGCGATTATAGTAAATAAAAAAGCAATAGCGGAAATAATAAAAAAATTTTATAACGTATATAATAGTAAGCTATTAAATGCTTAGTTTAAAGTGTTGTTAAATAAATATTTGTTATTGCAAAGTTAGTACAAACTTTTAATAAAAACTTAAAAGTATATTTTAAACTTTATATTATTAAACTATAGTTAAGCATAAGTATAGTAAAATAATTAAAGTTTTTAAGTTTTGCTAAAAGTTATGTAAAAAATGTTAAAATATTTTAATTATAAAAACTTGATTTTTGTTTTATGTTTTATATAAGTTAAAGTTTAGTTTGTAATACTGTTTTATATTAATTATTTTTTGCAAACTGTTTAAACTAGTTGTTTCATTATTATAATTTTAATTAATTGTTTAAAGTTGTTTTTAACGTTAACTAAAATTACGTTTTATTTGCATTTTTTATACTGCTGTTTTTTTATTATAGTAATTTAAAACAATTATACTAAGCAAAAAGTTTTTTTTAGCTAAGTTGTTTAACTTATTGTAAGCATTAATTATATAAAAAAAATTAATAATTTTAATATTAAGCTAGTAAAACAATATTCGTTTTTTTTAATTAATTTTAGCTAGCATATTTTATTTTAGTCTTTGTTTAATAATATAATTTTGTTAACTGTTAAAAGCATGTTATAACTATATTAATATTATATATATTTAATTTTAAAAAAAAAAGCTGTTAATTAATAATAACAATAGTAATTTAAGTAATAGCAATTTTTATTTTAGTAATAATAATAACAAATGCTTAAACAAAAATAAACAGGGTTGTTTAAACGTAAAAATAAATGTTTTATAAAAATATTTAAATAAGTAGCGCTTGCTAGCATATTAAAAAAAAGTAATTTTTAAAACTGGATTTTTTATAAGTTTTTAGGCAGAACTTTAGGCGCAATATATACGCGCTAAAATATAATTTAGCTTAAAGTTAACTAGCTTTTGCTTTATAAATTAATGGTAAGCAGCTTAGCTTTTTTATAAGTTAAAAAACTAACTAAGCGTTTTTAACTAGTAATATAAAGAAAATTAAAGTTGTAAATATTAAATAAAAGAACAGGAAAAAGAAAAAAGGGGAAAAAAAGGAAAAAAAGGTAAAAGTTCTTTATTTAGTAACTTAGCTGTCCAATGTTTTGTTGTTTTAATTATTTAACAAAGTTAGTTAACAATTTTTGCTATTAGTACTAAGTATAAAACAATTGCAGCTGCGCTAATGCAAGATTTTAGAACCTAGCTTTTAAATCAATTAAACACTTTGCTTTTAAAATTGTATTTTGTGCAATGTTAAAAAATAAAAGCTTTAGCTAGCAAGTTATTTTTGCTTATTTTATAATTTTTTTAAAGTTTTTGCATATTTAGTTTTTAGCTTAACGCTTATTTTTTTTATTTGTTGTTTACTAAATTAAATATATTAGCTTTTTGCTTTGTTGTAATTATAGTATTAAAATTAAAGTAGTAAAGTGCTAGATTAAGCTTTTTAAACGGATTTACAATTAATTATAAAAAGTAAGTTAATTAAAATATTATTATTATGTAAAAAAATAAAATTAATTTTTGTTGTATATTGTAAAACTATGTTTATAAAAGAATATGCTAATTATTAAAAGTAGCTTAATGTATTACAAAGGTTTAAGGCAATGGTTTTGTTATAACTAATTAGGTAAAATATTTGCTTTGTAATTAAACGAACTTTAAGGTGGTGCTAGGTTAACAGTTTTAATTAAGGATTTGTTTTAAGCTATTTGTTTTAAAACAAATAGTTATTTAAAACAGGCTATTTAGGTTAAATAGCTATTTAAAGCAGCTCTTGTTGCAGGAAATATGTTTTATATGCTATGTTTTATAACTTATATTTTGTAGCAGTTTTATTTTTATAACTAGCAAAATTTTAAAACGGTTTAAAAGCTAGGTAAAAAGTTTTAAATAACAATTTAAGCTAAAGCTTTTTAATTAAAATTGATTAATATTTAAGGCGGGTTATTTAACACGCTTAAAAATTTAGGATTTTAAAAGTTATAAAAAAATTGTTTTAGCTAAAGTTTTGCGTTAAAACAATGCTTTTAGTAAACAAGCTGTTTTAAGCTTAAAAACTACGCTTTTTTTAAAAAAAAAATAAAGCTTTTTTAACAATTTTTATTATGCTGCTTTATTAGTAATACGCTGTAGTAAATATTAAAAATGTTACTTTAATAAAATAAAAGAATTTTAAAATTAAAAAAATGTAGTTATAAAACATATATTTATTTTTAACAACCTTTTAAATTAAAAACAACTTTAGTGTTAATTATACAACTAATTATTTTGTTTTATAAATATTATTAAATTATATAGATTTTTTTAAAACTTTGTTTTTATTTTGCTTATATATTTATTTATTTTTTAAACGGCCGATTATTTTAAAAGTATTTTTGTTTTTAAACAAGGTTTTACAACTAATATATTTTTATAGGTTAAGCTTTTTTTTTTAGCATTTTAAATATTTTTTTGTTGATTTTTTAAAACAAAAAAGTATTAAAAGTAACATTTTGCAAATTAATATAGCGTAATTAACTGTTAGCTGTGTTTAAAAATATAGCATTATAATTTTTATAAAAGTCTAAATTTTTTTATTTTAAATTGTTAAAAAACTTTAAAATTTAATAGCAAGTTATTAATAACTAAATAGATTTTTTTTTAAATAAGTTAACATTTATATATTATAAACATTTTTAATAAATTTGTATGCTGTTTATTTTTTTTACTATTTAATTTTATAAAATTAAATATATAAATAAAATAGTAGTAAAAAATAGTTTTGTTTTTGTTAATTATAAAATAATAGCTGTAGATTTTTATTGTTTAATAATTGTGCAAAATTAAAAAAGTAAAAATTTTTTAATAAAGCTTTGTTTTGCGTTTTTTAAGTTTAAAAAGTTTAATTATATTTTTTACTGCTAGTGTTATACTATAAGTATTTTGTTAATTAGCAATATTAAAAGCTGTAGCGCTGTATATTATTTTGTATGTTAAAAACAGGAAATATATTTGCTAAGTAACTATAAAATAAAATATAAAAGTATTTAGAATTTTGCTAAGGAAAAGCTTAAATTTTTCGAGTTAATTTTTTATAAACGCAAACTGTTTAAATTTTACAAAATAATTAAGTTGTAAGCAAAAACTGTAAAAAGGTTTAGCGCAATTTTAACTTTTATTAATATTTTTAATTAAATAATTAAGATTAATAGTATTATATGTTGTTAAAGTTTAAGCAGAAAAAATAATTAGCTGCAAAATATTTTAAACAACTATAAATTTGTTTTTGTTATAAATCTTTTAACAAGTTATATTAAATAAATTATTATAAAATAATAAATTTTAAAAATATATTTGTTTTAAATAAAGCAAGGTTTAATAAAGATTATTATTTGCTTTTTTAATATTTTTATTAAATTTATTTATAAAATTGCTTTTAATAACAAGTATAGTTTTATAGTTTGTATGCTTATAAAAAGTACTTTTAGCTTTTTTTTGCTTTTTATTGTTAGCTGTTATAAAACTAGGTGTAACAAAGCTAAATTTTAATTGTTTATTACAAAAAAAAAACGTTAACTTTTTTTTTACAAGTAAATAATTTAGCTTTATTTTTATTAGAAAATTTTGTTTTTGTTGTTTTTTTTGAATTTTTTTTTTGTTTAGTTGTTTTGTGCGAAATATTTTTTAAGCTAGCGTTTTTTTTTATTTTTTAATAATTAATTAGATTAAGTTTGTTATTATTAATGCTGTTTGTTGTTTTTTAGTTATATGTGTTTTTAATAGCAGCATTTATAAAAAACGTTTGCTGTTGTTTTTAAAAAAGCTTAAATAAAGCAAAATTAAATAAACTTTTAAGTTTTTATAATTGTTTTTGTTTTTGTTTTTTAGCTTGTAAAAACTTAACTTAAGTTAGTTTTATAGCATAATAAAAAAAAAGTAATATGCTTTTATGTTAAAAGTGTTATTAATTTGGAAAAAAAGTGGGTGCTTAAGTTTAATGTTTATATTTTTAAATATAGTTCGTTTTTAGCTAAGTTGTAAACGTTTTTTTTTAATGCTTTGCAGCTGCGCTTTTATTAACAATTAGTTAAAGTATAACGTGGTTTATAAGCGAGTTGCCTATTTGGGCGAGTTGCCCGCTTGGCTTAGCAGTATTTTTTTTGTGCATTCTGTGTGCGGAAAGTACTTTTGCTAATAAGGCTATGACTTTAATTGTCATAATTCAGGTGCACTACCAACCAAACCACCAATCAAAGTATGCTCTCTTTAATTCTGTCTGCCCATATTACTATGATTTATCTAGGTGTGCTCCGCACACTATTCTTTGCTTCTACAAGCTTTAGTCTTGTATGAGACCTATTATACAAAATATATATTATATTGTATTTAACCTTAAAAGACTTCCCAAACGTGACATTATTGATATAACTTTAATAAGTTTCGGACCTTTTTTATTATAAATTTAACTAAAAAAGAAAATATAGGTTACCACTTTATTTCTTTATATTATTTTACTTTTACTTTTAAATATTTAAAAAACAAAAATTATGCTATATTTTAGCATAATTTTATGTTTAACTATAAAAGTTAAATAATATTAAAAAAAAAAGTAGTAACCTATATTTTCTTTTTTAGTTAAATTTATAATAAAAAAGGTTTAAAGCTTATTGAAGCTATATTAGTAAAGTTATAGCTTTATTGTTATTTTTATGCACGGACGAATTTTGTATAAGAATTTCTTTATAGGGTAGGTGCTAAGAAACCGGGCGACTCGCTTATAAACCACGTTATAACTGTTATAAATAACTTATTTATTTTAGTTTTTTAGTATTAAGCGTTACTGCTTAACTTTTTAAATGTTTTACGTTGTTTAACATAAAGCTATATTAATTAAAAAAAATAAAAAAAAATAAAAAATAAAAAGTGGATTTTATATTATTGCTAAAGTTAATAAAAAGTGTATTAAAATATTGAAAATTAGCGCAAAACAAAAAGTAATAAGTAATAAATGCTTTTACTTTACTTAATTTTACTTTTATTTAAAACTAGCTTATTAGAAAAACGTAAAGCTAAACTAGATTAGCTTAATATTAAAGCTTGTAATAATAGAATTTAGCACTACGCTAAATAAAAATAAGTAATGCTAGTTAACTAATACTGCTAAAAGGTTAAACGCGCTAATTATTAAAATCCTTAACAGCTTAAATTATAAGGGTAAAAACATTACAATATTTAAGAATTTTTTAAAATGTTTAAAAAATTTTAAAAACTTTTAAAATTAGTTAAAATAGGTTATAAATTATAAATTTAAACTTTTTTATTTTATTTTATAACATAGTTGTAAGTAAAATCTAAGTTTAAGCAGTTATATATAATAAATAGTTAGTGTATTAAAACCTTTTATTTAGGGCAATTTGGTTTACAGCTTAATTTGTAAAGCAAAAATTAAAACTAATTGTTTTTGTTAACAACTTTTTGCAAATTTTTTAAAAGTTTGTAACCAAAAAGCTAGAATTTCCGATTGCTTTTATAAAGCTTTAGCAACGGTTAAAGTTTGCAAAATATAAACGTTTGCAACTTACAAAGCGTACAAAAGTAAATTTAATGTTAAAAATAAAAACAAGTTTATAAATAAGCTTAAATAACATGGTAAGCAAAATATTATTGCTAGTATAATAAATTTATTAATTTTAATTTTGCAAAAAAAAAAAAAAAATTGTAACAACTGTTAAGCTATTTGTTTTTTGTTATAAAAAACTTATTATGCCTGTTTTTTTTTGCGCTTTTTATTATTATTAAAACTTTTTAATTAAAGTAGCAAGCAGTTTTGCAGCTTAAAATCTGTAATATAAATTTTTATTGCGTATAGTTATGTTACTAATGCAGTTATAGCGATTATAACTTTGTTGCAATTTGTATATTAATTAACAAAATAAAATTAAAGCTGCTCTTTTTAATTTTTAATTTTTTGGTTTTTTAAAGTTATAATTTTGTACTTAAAATAAAATTGTTTAAAACGTAACGTTAAACAAAAAGTATTTTGCTTACACATAAGTACAACTTATTTATAAAACCGTTTTTTTTATTAAAAACTATTTTATATTGCAAATAGTAATAAATATATAAAATGTTAGCTTTTAACAGTTTTTAAAAGATTTAGCAATTTTTTATTAGTTTTATATATTAAAGTACTTAACGTGCTATACAAGTAAACGGTTTATACAAGTTAAACGGTCCGGTTTTTATACCTTTATATATACAACTTAAATAATTTAATTACAATATAAAAAATTAATTAAAACTAATCAGAATTATTTTTATTAAATAATTTTATATTGTTTTAACAGGTGTGCGCATTATGTTTAAGCTTGCTGCATGTTTTATAACGCTGTTAGCGCGCTGCCTTTTTTTTATATAACAATTACTTGCTTATATTTTTTTTGTTATTTAGTTTTTAATAGCTTGCTTAATTTTAAAATTTTGTTTTTTTTATATAATAAATAATCTGTTTTTTTGTATACGTTTTTTTTTTGTATAATAATGTTAGCTAAATATTTTATTTGCTTTTTATAGTGTTGCAAATTTTTTTTTTAGTAATACAGCTTAATATATAAATAGCGTTATATTTTTTATAATTTAGTTAATTGCAAACAAAATATTAGTTAGCAAGCTATTTTAATATTATATAACTTTTTTTTATATAACGTATCTCCCACTTGGATTGGCCACCCAATTGGATTGGCCACCCCGAAATACATACAAAAAACGTCCGTGCGCTTTTAAATAAATCGAC